>WOVY01004276.1:0-214434 GCA_013436015.1 Rhipicephalus annulatus
CCGGGACAATCCTTCTTGACCTTGGCCAGATTAGTTCCACTTTGCGCTTCTAAGAATTGATCAGCCAATTCAAGCATTCCTTCAAATGACTCAGCCTTCCTCTCTTTCAAATACAGCGACAGGCTTGGGTGGCAACTAGTAAGAAATTGTTCTCTAATTAGCAGCTCTCTAAGCTCATCGTACTCCTGCGCTGTCCCTGAAAGTTCAATCCATCTGTCGAAATAATGGCAAAGTCGGGCGGCATACTGCGTAGCCGTCTCCCCGTCAGCTGGCTTTCCTGTCCGAAATCTGTCCCGGAATCCTTCCACAGTGAATCTAAATCGCTTCAACAAAGCAGCTTTCACCTTTGCGTAGTTGGCTGCATCGGTCGGCGTCAGCCTACCGTACACACTGAGCGCTTCACCACTCAAGCAGGTACTCAAAGCAGTTGCCCATTGCTGTTCCGGCCAATTCTGGCTCCTCGCAATCGTCTCAAATCTGTGGAGGTACGCGTCTAGGTCGTCCTTCCTTTCATCAAACGCTACGAGCAGCTTGCTTGGGTTCAAGCGGAAGCCGTGATCTTCCCGTTCGCTGCTTTCAACTCTAGCTTGGACGGGAGTTTCGCTTCGCTGTTGCAAACGGAGCCGCTCGAGTTCCATCTCGTGCTGACGCTGCCGTTCCCTTTCCTCTCTTTCTTCTTTCGCCCTCTCAGCTGCCAGTCTTTCTTTCTCCAGCTCCAACTTCAATTGTAGTTCTCTTTCTTCTTTCAGCTGTCGCTCCTTTGCCTCTCTTTCTTCTCTCGCCCTTTCAGCGGCCAGCCTTTCTCTCTCCAACTCAGCTGCCTTTTCTTCCTTGGCCCTCTCTGCCGCCAACCTCTCTTTTTCCAGCTCGGCTGCTTTTTCTTCTTTGGCTCTCTCTTTTTCTTCTTTTTCCTTCTGGGTGACCCACTTCCGTAGTTCGGCCGCCAGAAAGACCCATCTTTTCACCAAGAGCAACTAACTTTTCGAGATCCATTGTGTCTCGCAACTCGCAACTAAAACCTTGCCGCGTGCAAAAAGTATCTGCCTAAATCAGTCTCTCGGAACACTCTCCTGCGCTCGTTAACGAGAACACTGAACAACACACAAAATCGTTCCGATAGCACTATCAACAACTCGAGGCTCTTTCTCACTACTTTGGACACACTGTGCACCAAAAGGTCCTGTATCGCGGACGCCAGATTAATTGTCACACCTGTCCCGTTATTAGGGAGGCGATCGCCGGGCTAATTCCAAGAGCCGAAGTATCGGCCCCCCGAACCGCACCACGAAAGCGTGGACAATTTAGAAGTGGTCCTTTTTGGTGCGCCAGCGGACGCCGGCTGTGGCCCAAAGAACAAGTCAGAGTCGAGAGTTGATAAACAAACAAATTATATTCTCAATAATGGCAGATCGAAAACAATACACAAAAATGCACACTCCACAATAGTTGCGTACAATATGTCACCAATCAAACCAATCAATCAACGTACTACACAATACAATCAGCCACACTTGAAACAACGGACACGGACAACAATACGCACTACAATGCAGTCGCATGCATTGAACAACCAAGACACTTAAAGACTAAAGAGATAGAAAACCTATTCAGTCCAAAGTTCTTGGAATCAAAGTCTAGATGATACTCTTCCGAGAATCACTCACTCAAAGTCCCGCGTTGTTGTCGTTCCGCAGCCCTCGAAGTTTCTCTTCCAGGAAACCTCCCGTCTTCAATTGGCCACTCTTCAAACTTCAACTTCTTCGCCGGAACACGTCGGCTTCACACACGCAGCTGTTGCCACGCGTCCTCGCTCGATAGCGGTAAACACACACTCTTGCCGGTAGCTCGAGTCGTCACCCCTCAGGTGTAAATCCTCTTCATCTCCGGCCTCGTCCCTACGGACCAAATACTTCGCCGACTACACGGCGGAATCCCTACGCACTCTGGCGCTCACTTCCGTCTCCTCCTGCTTTCTCGTCTCGGCCGCTCGATTAAATACCTTCCACGCCACCTTCCAGAAATTTCTCGTCATTTCGTCGGCGCGATACGCAGCGAAGGCTGGGGAGAGGCGAGACGGTTTGTCTGCCCTCCGCGTCGGATGACTCAGCTCGGCGTGGCCACGCCTCCTTCGTTCTAGAAATATCGCGGGCTTGCTGGGCCGCCGATGTGGGGTGAGGAGGTTCGTCTGCGACGCCTCGCTTCCGCGGGGAGAGCGCGCGCCCCGGGGATCCTTGGACGTTTGCTTTCTTTTTTTTTTCTTTTGACCTCGCGGCGTTTCTCCCGCCCGTTGTCGCAAGAATTTGGCGGCGCGCTCTTTTTTAGCGCTCGTTCTGTGACACTAAGTTACAGCTAAATTTTGGCGATAGTTAACTCTGAAGATGGGGCACAATGTCAAACGAATGCGATGTCTAACCCCACATTTCAAGTCCAAAATGACGTGTCCTCAATATAGCAAGTGAAAAGGAGAGGAGGTGTGGGTATGACGTGCCGGAGGCCGCAAATTTACGGCCTCGTGGCCATCCCAAGGTTGCCGATGCCTGATCTAAGATGACCTTTAGAACAGCAATTGTAAATTTGCAATTACAGAACAAAGCGAAACTAGTTCCAAAATTCAATTCATTCGATTGTCCGAATTACCAAGGCGCATGCATGCGGCATACCATTTTCCTTTTGAAACACTCAACTGCATTTGGTCTACAACTCACAATTTTTGCACCGCCTTGACTCCCAAAAACTACTCAGTAGGCGCGTACAATACTTAGCCATACACATAATATCATTTGAAGTTTTTTTTTGAAGTTAAAAAACTATCTGAGAGAAATGTGTGTTCACTTGGCTGTATGTATACTTTACAACCTCAACTCTGCATAATCTCCGGCTCAGAGCAAGCACAAAATTGCGAGCTGTTTCGATATTTCTCAGTCGAATCGCTCCAGATCGTTACCAGGTAGGCCTACATGTTGTATTTCATGTTTTTTTCCTTTCCTTTAGCTTCTTTTTTTTTCTTACGAGTGGTGCTGAACACGGATCTGCGAAAGTGCTTTCAAGTGAAAACTTTCTCCAATTTACTCAGCTCTTCTCCTCTTTTTTTTTCCGGATGAGAAATATGAATGCGCACGCTGATTCCCTGCTTGTAACGCACTTAGTTGTGAGTCGATGCCCTCCTCAGCGGCTCACGTCGTATAGGCTACGCGAACGCGAAGCACACGCTCACAGACGAGTGCATGAGCGCGGAAAATGAGGCGCGACCATCACGGAACCACGAGAAAAGATGGATAGCGTCTCAGCCCCCACATCGTAGTCTCCGCGTTACCGCCAAGACAGATTGTTCCTGCGCGGGGGGGAAAAATCGTTCGTCGGAGGACAGTCGGATTCGAACGGTTCGGGAAAATAAATGCTGTTCTCCTCCTGTCGGAGAACTTGTCTGTAGCTGCTTACCAGACGTGCTATGCAAGAACTCTTGCGTGTATCTGGATTCAGCAGCGTAAATCATACCAGGCTTGCGAGCTGAAAGTGTAGTCTGCCTATAACACCGGATCCGTTAGTTTGTTACCGTATCAACTTAAAATTGAAAGGGGACTCTCTTTTCTTTTTTTTGAATATACAATTCTAAAAAAGATACTGTGAAACACACTTGGGAAAAAGCTGCCAGACGTGCTCTTAAAATTAGTGTGTGCTTAATTTTGTATTATTAAGAATAATACTTCGCGCACATCTGCAACAAAGCGGTGATCCATCTTTTTATTGGTGTCAGTGGTAACTTTTCATTGCAATCAGGGCCAATCCAGATTAGGCTCAATCTGGATCAGCTGCTCCTACACGGTCGCATTTGATCGCAGTCATGTCCGATCGGGATCTAGACAATCGCAATCTGGCTTCATGATCACGATTTGGCTAACGTCTGGGCAAACCTCTGTTTGCATAACACTGTACCGTGTAGCAGCGACAAACTTATTGATCACTATCAGGGAAGAAGTCCCATTTGGATTCGCCGCAATTGCAATCAAAAATGCTCAAGTGACACCGATATTTATTCGCTCACAATAAATACAATGTAGCGTCCTGCCAACTCCTTTGATGACGCCACAAAGTTTATCTTCCGTCCGTCTTCATAATTCATTCCATATGGTTGATCTTCCGTCCGTCTTCATCATTCATTCCAGATATTTCGCTCTCACAGAGCCCTGCACAAATGAAAAAAAAAAGTTTTTTTTTGTTCGCGGTTATCTCTTTGCAATTTGGAAACTAGAAACGGAGAAAGAAGTATAAGAAGAGCCCACTAAGTAATAATAATTAGGGAATCGACATCTTTACTTTAACAATTTCCGCATGAAAAGCGATACGTGAGCTTTCCTCGTGATTCCTGGAAGTCCCAAGTAGCGTAAGCAAAATGAGAGATCGCGGCTGAATCGAGGCGAGGAATTCTTTAATGCGGCGCAGCACTTCCGCTCGTGTGAGAGTATATAGGGTTCGCCCTCTTCTGGGGTTGTCTCTAAATCAGCAAATGCGTTGCGGCGTCAAATGCTTTCAGAGCATTCGCATACACAGGGACACGCTAGTCAGGAATCATTGGTGGCGGCTCCATTTTGTGGGCGTGCGAGTCAGCTGTGTCTTCTTCGTCTAAATGGAAATGTATAGCGTTCGCGTGAAGCGCAAAGAGGTTGCACCGTGGCCAGCTTCTCGTTTTCCTCTCTCAGCCGGAAATGTCATCGTCCAAGCTGGTGCACTGAGCATATTTCAGACAACAGACAAAAAAAAAGCAAAGCAATGATAAAACGAGAGGTGAGAAATTTTTGCCCGTGAATGAGCCTACTTTCTCGTGCTCTGCCATTAGTACGCATTCGCTACTCACCCAGCTAGTTTTGTCGCTATGCATACGAAAGCCCTGTCCCAGGTTTTCTGCTCTGCAGCTACTGTAGGCGTTGGCAACCAGGAATGAAGGCTATCTCTAGCAGTGATCAAAATAGTCAAAGAAGATAGTGTAGACGCAAATTAACAAATATTTATTTCCGAAGGCTGATTCAGGAATGCTGCCAGGAGCCTCCGAATAACGTTCAAGAACGCTTCAAGCACTGGTTAGATGGAATGGTACACTGAGGGCCAAAACGATGAATTGCGGAGGCACACAGGGACGAATAATGACGAATATCACGAAACGGTCACAGGCCTTGTGTTCAAGGTCTGCGTCTCGTTTCCTGCTATTTGTGCCTCTTCATCTCTGCGCACTTCTGCAGCGCACCGTTTTGGCCTTCAGTAAACCTCCAGTTTTAAGTGCTACGTGACGGAGAAAGAGGTGATACAAGCTTTAATCGTACACTCGTTACTTGTATTGACGAAATCAAGCCTACACAGCAAAACACAAATGGGTGTAGATTACACACTTTAAAAAAATAACACGTATTCTGTTCTAATTAAGTTGTCCGCACAGTAGGAACACAGAGCGAGATAATAAATTGAGAAAAAGGCAACGTGGGCACATTACCAATGGACAGTATGTACCTCAATAAAACTTGTTTTTGGGCTAGTTGGTTATTCGTCATATTGTAAGATATTTAGCGCAACCTCGACTTCCACAAACACTCACACAACCACCCCAGTAACACACACAGCTTACAGCGCTGTAAGCTGTGTGTGTTACTCGGATAGTTGTGGGAGGGATTGTGTGAGTGTTTTCGAAAGTCGAGGTTGCGCTAAATACCATACAATAGGACAGTATGTAAGTTGCAGGCGCTGCGCCACATGCGGAAAGGTAGGTTAGCGTCATGAAACGTCTCTTTTAATGATATAGAATAGTGGAATGAAGCCTTTAAAAGCGGCGATCTCTAAGACGAATTAAAGAAGGGCAGTCTAAAGAGCTCGCAAACGGCACAGTAGTCACGGTCATGTGGCCTCAACGTGAGAGCGGTCATCAACTACGACCTATACACAAAGAAAAAAATGTCAAGAGATCACCAAGGCACCTTGGCTCTCTACGGTTATCCATCAGGTCTTTTTTGAAAGGCAAAAGCTCAAAAAGATGGTTAGCACTTCTGCACTTGACACCCGTTAAGTGCATTTCGATCGGCTTCCGTATACTTCATAACGCGAGATAGGCGTACGATTCCATTGTTTTGCCGCGGCTCGCCGACGGAGAGCGAGCATCCTGCTATGGCACGGCGCTTCCGTCTCCTCTCTCAGGTTCTTTGGTCTCTTGGAATGTGTTGCGCTGGTTGCGTAGGTTGTGTATCTGGTACTTCTCTGTTCGAGAGCACATGCGCATCTTCGGTTGCGGACACGCCATATTGTACGCGGAGGCACTGTGCCAAACAAAATACTTTGAGGGAGACATATTGATAGAGCTGTGGACACGCACAACGTGCGCCTGTTAAGTGTGAGTAAACTACTTTCTTAGGTACTAATTATACAGCTAGGCGTCTGAAGCAGCTGTGTTGAAATTGGCTGTCAACCATTTCCAACAGCAGCCCACGTCCGTGGGGCTGTTGCGGATACTAAACTAAATGTGTCAACCAGTTGAGACCGTATTGTGAGTTGTTGTACACGTTCCCGTACTGAGCGATGCAATCAATTATTGAGGACGATTGTTTGCTAATTGTTCATTGTGTCTGCATGGCTCAAGGGTGGTTGTGACGTCGTTTTGAGGGCCTACATCAGCGTAACTTTTCCATCAGTATTGAGTGTGCAGCGTGCTTCCATGTGTGAAAGCGTTTGAAACAAAACTTTAAAGAAAGATGGCGTTAGTGGTTTTCACCAACGTTGGTTTTCACTGCCTATCCATGGAGTTAATGATTGAGTGGGTCGAAGCGTGCGTCCATCCATCCGTCCGTGCTTCCGTCCATCCGTGAGTCCGTTCATCCACCCGTCCGTCCGTCTGTCCATCTATTAATGCCTCCATCTGTGCGTGGTTCCGTCCATCCATTCGTGCTTCCGTCCATGCATCCGTCCTTATGTCCCCCTGTTTCTCCGTCCACCGTGCTTTTGTCCGTCCGTCTGTCTGTCCATCCGTGCTTCCGTTCGTCCGTTTCTCCTTGTTTCCGTCCATTCGGTCATCCGTCCATGCGTCCGTCAGTCCATCCATCCGTCCGTCCGTACGGACGCACAGACGGACGCACAGACGGACGCTTCACCCCACTGATCATCATTCAGTCTGTGAATATGCTGTGATTTTGTTATTTCAACGAAGGCTGCGGTTGCCCGAAGAAAAAAAAAACGATGCAGTGTGTGCAAGCTTATTTTTAAGTTACAAAAATCTGTTTATATGCGATACCACAGCACCGTTATTCCGAGGTGCGCAGTGTGCCATGACATGGTGTATCTTTTTTTTTACATGAAATGCTGGGGTCCACCGAAATCTCACTGACGTTTTTTCGTGACGAAAACAATGCCGAAAAATTACGCACGATCAGACGACAAAATAAATCACAGCATATCAAGAGACTGAATGATAATGAGAGGGGCGGCCCCACCACGGTGGTCTAGTGGCTAAGGTACTCGGCTTCTGACCCGCAGGTCGCGGGTTCAAATCCCGGCTGCGGCGGCTGCATTTCCGATGGAGGCGGAAATGCTGTAGGCCGTGTGCTCAGATTTGGGTGCACGTTAAAGAACCCCAAGTGGTCGAAATTTCCGGAGTCCTCCACTACAGCGTCTCTCATAATCATATGGTGGTTTTGGGACGTTAAACCCCACGTATCAATCATTTTTCGTATTCTACCGATCCCTATGATGGAGGGATAAACCATGTTTTTTTTATGTTCTCTCCAGAATTCACCCTTACGGAGGAAACTCGATGAGCTACAATGTGGCAGCAAGCATTTTTTTTAAGTCAGTGGCAAAGCACACTGGAAGTATCTGAGAGCACATTTTGTGGCCTTTTCGTAGTTTAATTTGGTTCTCATCAGCAAAAACTAAAACAAGAAATTGCGGGAATAAACTGTAAATCTGGAATTTTTCTTGGTATAATTAGTCGTCGAACATACTAAAGAAAAGTCGTTAGTGAAGCCATTAACGCTAGCCTATGCATTATGAACCTATTCAGAACTCGGAATGCGGTCTCAACACCCGTCTGTCACATCGGCATTACTTAGCGGTGCGTCAGGTACTTTCCTGCGATAGAATCTACTTACTTTGCTTCTGCAACAGACAGATAACAGACTCGAGTCTCGAGAAACTGCTGTCATCGTCGGCTCCCGTGCTTGGCTTCCACCGCTTTAGACGCACGCGATGTGTTAAAGTAGTGTTTCAGTCGAAGACGTTACCCACACATGTAAAAGTTGGGTACGTGAGGCACTCGGTACGTCCTTACGTACCAAAACCTCTGCAATGTCATAAATGCATGAAATTTGGGCACGTTAGTGCAGTTTGCAAGGGTGCAGTAACCTGCAAGCGTTGCGATGGCCTTCATGATGGTGATAACTGCAATGCTGTGGCCAAATGCCCAAACTGCTCAGGCGCCCACGACGCAACATCAAAGGAATGTCCCAAAATGAGGAATGAAATTAGTATCCTGAAGAAGATGGTTCGAGACCACTCCACTCACAGAGAAGCTGCAAGGGCGGTACGGCGCCGTAAACATCGTTCGCAACATCGACGCAAACGAAGCAGCAGTGCTCATAGCTTATCGAATTCGACACACAAAACCGTGCCCTCACCACCTCCTAGCCTACTTTTGTTGGCCAGAAAGGAGGATACAGATGCTCAAATGCCAATACAGTCCACGCAAGTACAATGTAACCAGTCATTGGCTCTCCCCACGTCGGAGACTCAGTGGCCTTCACTACCGTCAAGAGCTACGGTAGCGCCATCATCACATACTGCCCCTACCCCCAATGAAGAAAACAAGAAGATGGAAAACGCAGATGTCAAGGCTATGCTTAAAAATTTGATGGATTCGATGCGTAAGATTCTCAGCAGCCTAAACACTCCCGCTGCTAAGGCGGCTGTGCAGCTACTTGAGGTTTTGGAGCCTCTCTTACTGGTTCTTCAGTAAGTGAACATGGCACTGATGTTCGAAGAACGCATGCGCCAGTCGCTTGTTATGCAATGGAATGCTCGTGGCCTACGTGGCCGTCTGTCCAGACTCCAGAGAATGGGTTTTTAAATATCAATTTCTTGTTATCGTTGTATGTGAACCGAATATGGTTTCACCTTTTCGTATATCTGGATATATCCAGATTTGGTCCCGCAGTGATCAATGTACGAGCAAAGTTCTCGTTTGTATACGCCGTGATTTGACGTTCTTGAGACATGAAGTCGCGTCGCATACCAGCAATGGTTACGGGGTGAGCCTGACTATAACACATAAAAAGCGAACATTCTCCGTAATAGGAGGATACATACACCCAAGCGCACAGATGGACTGCTTCCACCTGGGGGCCATTCTTCAAGCAGCACAAAGGCCACACATTGTGATCGGCGATTTTAATGCACATCATCCTCTCTGGGGTAGCACTACAACGAATTATCGCGGAAAGGATTTAGCCAATTTTATATACAACTATGGACTAAGCGTACTCAACGACGGATCACCTACATTTGTTCGTGGCACGTCCTACAGCAGCTGCCTCGACCTCTGTTTCGTTTCCAGAAACCTTCTGTCTTCCGCATGTAGGTGCACAGATTTGGACACTCGAGGCAGTGACCACCTTCCAACTTATGTTCAGTTCAGGTGGTTTCGCCACACGCACACACGCTACATCCGTCAAACCGACTGGACACTGTTCAAGGCATCTGTCAAGTCTGGCTGTGAGCACACGACTGATCCATCCAAGGTAGAGAACATCATTGCTTCTTCACTGCGTGCCACAACCAAACAGGTTAACCTACCGATGCAGAGATCAGCAGTTGACTCCCAATACGAGGCCCTTCGTGCAATCCGTCGCCGTGCCGAATGCCGATACAGACGAACGAAGTCACCTTCAGACCTTTCCGCCTGTCGTCGAGCTCAACGACATGTTCTTCGGCATCTTGACAAGATTGACAGGCAACGTTGAAGAAATTTCTGTGGATCTCTGGACCCCAGGCAACCTCTATCTAAGATCTGGCGGGTGGTACGAAGTTTGCAGACAACTCCCCAACAACGTCAACCATTTCAAGTTGTTGCTCTACATCAGGGACGGACAGAAGTTTAGATAGCCAGTGACTACTGTAGCCTCATCGTGGACACCACTGATGGTCTTGCCACTAATGAGCTTCTTACTACCATTGCGCCTCCATCGTCTGACGAGCACCTTGATGTACGTTTTACAATACATGAGCTTGACGCTGCGATTTCTGCCTCCCGCCGATCATCGGCACCAGGACCTGACGGAATCACGTATGCTGCACCCAACCATCTTGATACAGAAGCACGACCTATCCTGTTATCTCATTATAACACCTCATGGGAGTCAGGAGAAGTCCCAGCTAATTGGAAATGCAGTCGCATTATTGCATTGCTTAAGCCGGGGAAGTGTCCTTATGCACGTTTCTCATACAGACCAATCGCGTTAGCCAGCTGCGTCGGAAAAGTGATGGAAAGAATGGTACTGGCACGATTAGAGTGGCTTCTAGAGAGCAACAACTCCTTTCCTGCATTTATGAACGGCTTCAGAAGAGGCCGATCTGCCATTGATGGTGTGGTCGACTTGATCACCAGCGTTGAAGAGGAAAGAAGCTGACGCAGACTAGTGGCGGCGGTCTTCTTAGACATTAAGGGTGCCTACGATAATGTGCTGCATTATGCGATCCTTGACGCACTGGAAGATTTCGACATCGATGGACGACTGTACGCTTGGATTTTTAGCTACCTTAGGGACCGCACCATTTACATGACGACAAGTAACGGAGACACCGATCGATATAAGGTTCATCGTGGTGTTCCCCAAGGAGGAGTTCTCAGCCCGATCCTATTCAATGTCACAATGATCGGCCTAGCAGCAGAACTTCCCAGCACGGTTAAGATCACTGCATACGCTGATGACATATGCATATGGGCATCCGGAACTACTCGTCCGCAATTGCGAGCTCGACTACAGCGTGCAGTGACGGTCACATACAAATATCTACAACGTCAGGGGCTCACTTTTTCAATCGACAAATGCGCAGTGCTTGCGTTCACGCGCAAGCATATGTCGCAATACCCGATATTTATTAATGGGACAGCGATACCTGCTGTAACGCACCACAAGTTCCTTCGGGTTGTCGCACACAGAGATCTATCGTGGACAAGGCATGTCGCAGTACTTAAATCTAAATTGAAGAGCTTTGCTCTCATTCTTCGCCACGTAGCAGGAGCAAGATGGGGCCCATCAGAATCATCGCTACTTCAATTGTACAATGCTCTATTTGTGGGATACATTCGATACAGCATGCCGGTGCTTTCCAATATGAGACCTAGTTGTGTGAAGACACTAGAGAGTGTTCAAGCTCAATGCTTACGAAGATGCTTGGGTCTACCGCGCTGTACTTCAACAAATGGGACAATCGCAGAGGCTCGGGCTTGTCCCATCAGTGTATATATGCTCTGCGAGCCACTTAGAGTTCACCTCTGATTACTGAGCAGACACAGACACAACCCACTGTCAGTACTACCCGCCACTCACCCAGATTGCAGTTTCTCAAGAGTAATATCACGGCATGAAAATATTATACCATCAAGGTTTTCTCCGCCAAATGCCCCTGCAGTGCCTCCATGGGTCCTGCCTAAACCACCTATCTCTTTTACGATACCTGGAATTACGAAGAAGTCGCTCATTTCTTCTGTTGGCCTCAGACAACTGACCCTATATCACATTTATACAACGTACAGTGATTCTCTGCACGTGTACACCGACGGATCCACCACGCTAAACACCTCCGCCGCAGCCTTTGTCATCCCAGACATGGATATCGCTCGACGATTCAAAGTGGACCATAAAACCACATCAACTGCCGCAGAGCTTGTCGCTATCCGAGAGGCAATAAGGTTTATTTTCGGAGAGCGACCTCGAGCCTGGACGATTTTCTGTGATGCCAAACCCGCTTTGCAAGCCATTAATTGCATCATGAAGCAACGTCCGTATTACAGCTTAGCAATAGAAATCACAGAACTTATTCAGGTTGCTTCAACAAGTGGCCATCTTATAACTTTCCAGTGGATTCCCGCTCATTGCGGCGTGATGGGAAACGAAGAGGCAGACGCTGAAGCTAAAAATGCCTTAAGCAGTGCCCCTGAAGTACGCATTGCGTTTTCACGAGCTGACATGAATGCCCTGCTTCGCTGCGTGATGCGCAGCTACACACTTAAGCACTGGACCAAACCGGAACAGCGACACCAGCGACTTCACAAATGGGACCCGGAAATGAAGTTCCGCATGCCTCCTAAATTGAAACGGCAACTAACAAGTATGATCCACCGCATTCGTCTTAGTGTAGCGTACACCAGACGTTACGCACATATCATCGGTCGCAGTGACACCAGTCCTAATTGTGAACACTGTGATGTGCCAGAAACACTTGAGCACATATTTTGTGTCTGCCCAGCATACGCACGTGAACGACAAACACTGATTTCTTCTACTGAACTATATCGCAGTAGGTCATCAACTGATGAGACCATGTTGGGCCCTTGGCCAGACACCAACAGTGCTACTGCGGTCACAAGAGCAGTTATTACCTTTTTAGAAACAACTGGACTATGTGCGCGGCTATAAAATGTGTCTCAGCTAGAAAGAACACTACATACTCACCTCTCTATCTCACCATCGTCATCCATTAATCTTTCTTTTCCCCTTTCCCTTGCCCCAGGGTAGAGTAGCAGGCTAGAGCAAGCTATCGCTCAGGCCGACCTCTCTGCTTTTGTGTAAATAAACTTACCTCCTCCTCCTTGCTTCTGCAGTTTTAATAGTCTAAACTTCGTTGATTTCAAGAAGCTAAGCCCCCTCACGATGTTACGCGAAGCCGCCTCACGGCACCCACTGCACACAGTTAAAAGCCAATCCACTGAACTGTCGCCTAATTTCCTTCAAGAACGCCCTTCACAATACGGCGATATACGGAGTGACGTACACATTACTTAGCTTCGCTATTCGCGATAAAAAAGAGAACAAAACGAAACACGTGAAAAAGCGCGGATATGGTCACTCAGTGCACACACGTGTACATCCGCTCAGGGAGGTGATCATGCGCCCTCCGGTGTGAATTACTGCACGATACCGGGAAAATATTCACTCCAATGGCCACGGGCTTATTTTTCAGTCAATGCATGAACCATCCGGAGAAGAAGCGAGGAAGTGATAATCCGTGGCTTGGCTATGAACTAATTGGCTAATGGCCCATGCATTCGGTCACGAGCTCCCTCACTCAACAAAAAAAAAGGGGGGGGGGGTTACCTCCACCTGCCTGATTTTGTTCTTATTTTACTTCAAGCGGTTCATTCGAAAACCTTTTTTTTTTTTGCTTTCGCTCGTGGAATCTCATTCAGACGTTAAGTCTGCTGAACGTGTCCGTTAACTTTCTTAACCAAGCGCTAAAATGCGGAGACTCAGATAGTGAAAGAGAGAGAGATGCAAGGAAAGGCTGGGAGGTTGACCTTGCATCTTTATCTCTCTCTCGAGTTTTACTATTGCGGCCGCTCTGTTTGGCCGCGCGAGCTCGTTCATGCGTGTAATTATAGACCGGTTAAGGAGAGATGGGCTAGAAGGGTGCCGAGATGACAACAGCGTGAGGCGCGCACGAGAGGCGCGAGTCCACAGCATCGTTTCTGTCTGTTTGACAAAGGGCGTCGTCAAAAATGTTGGCGTCGGTGGCAGTAGGACTGCTGCTGCGCGATTATCTGGGAGGGCAACCTCCTCCTCCGCCCTGTTCGCACACACACTTACGCACATTCTTCGCTTAGAGTCGAGTGGAGTCAACCTGCTCCCCCTGCTATGAGCTATTAGCCGACGATAGCTACAGCACGAGAACAAAACGACAACGCAGAGACAAGAAGGACACTTGTCTCTGTGTCGTCGTTCTGTTCTTGCGCTATAACTATCGTCATGCCATACCAACTAGCCCAAGCTGCCACACTTCTATTAGCCGAGTCACATGAACGGGAAATGTTAACCAATAACAATCGCAAAGAAAAAGGAGCCCCACATTTTATTAAGGGTAAACATTATTCGTAAGGCAGCGGACGACCACTGTTCTGTGTTTGTACGCTAGCATGTGGCGCCGCGCGGCCACCTCTTTGCTCGCTGATTTTATTTTCCGTGGTGATCAAATCGCCCGTTGCAGCCAAGGTCGCAAAGCCCAGGGAAGTTCCTAATGAGCTGCTCTGCACAGGAGCTGTACATACGCTCGCGTTTCTTTTGTTCTTTTTTTTTCTTTCCCATTTCTGTCGATAATTTTGTTCAGGAAAAATAAGACGCCAGAGGGCTTTCATGCTTGCTCACAACCCCGGACTTCTAGAAAAAAATTGGAACTCGGTATGCTAATGTGCGTGTAGTACGCACCATCACCTATGTTTACCTCCTTTTAGTTGTACCACAAGCTCAGTAACACATTCACAGTAAAAGCATTCACAAACTGCCTTCCCTCATGATGTGTTGTAGTTGTGCTTGAACATAAAATAACTAAACCGTGACGCCGTCAAACTGGGTACACTTTACTTCGTGAAATAATACATCAACACTCAGGTGGTTTATACAGACGCTTTTACAGGTAATAAAATGTATACAAGTACTACAGTATGCCCAGATATCAATGCCAGTGTGGCCTACATTATCATTCAAGTAGTAAGCGAAGTCTAAACGTCGCGTTTGCCTTTGAATAGTTTGAATAGCATACATATTTTGTACTCTGTCTGTTAGCTCCTTTGCTTGTCGGTTTGTTTTAGTGTTTCTTTCTGACCGACTTTTACGCCTTATGCTTCTTTCTGCGACGCGGTGTAGCCATTCGCTACTTACACTGGATTAACTTTCTGAGCCCTACTCTCTTCTATTCTACTCATCTTGGGTGAAAACGAACGAAAGAGCGGAGCCTTTAAGTCTAATTTTTTTATTAACATTGTAATCAGGCGTCAGGGTTTATGGAAAACTGTCAGAGCTGACTGAATGGACTGAAAGGCCTGTAGATAGGATGATAGCGACGGGCATTCCACCACAGCTGAGGGGAGGGAATTCCAACAGGTGGCAGTTCTCGGAAAAAAAGAATACTGGAAAATGTTGGTGTGACTAGAGAACTCAGTTACTTTTAGGGGCGAAGCTCCTTAGGGCGTGGGCTGTGCGTCCCCTGTAGCCTGTATGTAGCCACCTCTAGTTTAGTTCTTGCAGTGTTCACTAGATGGCGGTACCGTCCCCTGTATGTAGCCACCTCTAGTTTAGTTTTTGCAGTGTTCACTAGATGGCGGTACCGTCTCCTGTATGTCTAAACGGTAGAGAGTGCACACGCGGTAGAGGTCGGACGTGTTTTTGGAGAGCTCCGGAATGACAGCTACAGATAAGTGTTTTTGCATGTTTCCAGCTTGCCTCTGTCTGTAGCGTTATGAGAACGTAAGGCGCTAGCGTAAAGCTTGATTAGGTCTATTACGGTGTACGTTTTTTTAGTATTTTGTACTGTGTCTTTTTTTCTCCAGCCACCACGTGGCTGAGGTCTGCGCGTAGACCGACCACGTGCATGCGCAGGTGCTGTGAAGTGTAGCGTATTTATTTATTATTGTGGTTCTTTTTGGCTTAGACCAGTGTATTTGAGTACAGTTTTCTAACACGTGGGCATCGGTAAACTGAGCTAGCCATGGTCAAAAAGACCGTAAAGTGTTCAGAGTGCGGGGCAGGTTGGAAGGTGGAAGTTAGTGCGGAGGAGAAAGCAGAAGATGACGCCAAGTGTAGACAGTGCGAGTTCGAGGAGAAAATGAAAAATATGATGGCGGTCCAGAGTGGGCTCATGGAGAAAATCGCAGAGCTGGAGAATGCATTGGCGAAGGAGCGAGAGAAAACGTCAGCCATGGAAGAAAGGCTCCGGTCAGCCGAGAAGGGCCTATCGAAGGTCGTGAAAGGGAACGAAGACGCAGGTGACGGCGGAAGCATTATGGCGACGACCCCCCGTGCGGGAGAGATGAAGGAAACAGGCATGACAAAGGCAGATACATTGGCCACAGGGCCCAGCTACCGGGAAGTAGTTTTGAGGGAGGGAGGGAGCAAACCAGCAGCCGTGACTCACGCTAGTCACCTAGTCAGCAGCCAGGTGCAGGTTTCAGAAGGAATGTCTGAACAGGTCATCATCGCCGGTGACTCAAATTTAGTCCGATGCGCAGCGGCAATCAAAGAAAGGGTGAAAGGCGACAAGAGAGTTGCGATAGGGACGTTCCCAGGACAAACGCTGGGGACAGTAATGAGTCAAGCGGGTGAACAACTCGCAGCTAAAGCTAACAATCGTAACCTCGTTGTAATTGCGGGAGGGCTAAATGACGTCCTGAAAAAAGAATCGTCAGGACTAGCGACGACCTTGGCGAAAGGGGTGGATGACATGCGCGCCGTGTCACCCCAGGTGCAAATTGTAGTATGCACAGTACCGGAAGTACCAGTACGCAACGTCAACCTGCAAAGAGCGGTTGTCGACGCAAACAAAGAGATATGGCGAATTAGTCGAGAGAAGGGTTTCGAGGTAGTGGATTTAAACAGGGAAGTGCACAGGTGGGGTGGATTCCAAAGAGACAAGATTCATTTCGATAAGAGGCTTGGACACGAGGTGGGCTGGCGACTGGCAGGACGCGCAGTAGCTTTTTTGGGGGGTTCACGGGCCCTTCGGAGTCCGGGGTAGCTCGTAACAGGGAAAACAACCAGGAGGACGCTTTGACAGGTAGAATTGCGAAAAACCAGAAAAAAGGTAAAAGAAAAAGGAAAAAGGCGCGTGTTGCAATTAGTTACATAAACATGCAGGGTGGCAGAAAGAAGGCAAAATGGTTAGAGATTGAGGAGCAGTTAAACAAAGAACAGATAGGCGTGTATGCGGTTACAGAAACACACCTTAGAGACTTGGAAGAGCCACCACATATTGAAAATTATGTTTGGGAAGGGTGTAACAGGACCATATCGGAAAGGAAAGGTGGGGGTGTAGGAATGCTAATTCATCGCGGAGCCAAATGGGTTAGAGTGAAACAGACGTGTTCAGAGCACCTCTGGGTTCTGGGCACAGTAGGTGGAAAGGAAACGTGGCTAGGGGTAGCCTACTTGTGGACGGGGAATAACTGCAGAGAAAAGAATCAGGAGATAGTGGATTGCATGAGTGCGGATATTAAGGAATTTGGTAATGGGGCCGAAATCATCCTTCTAGGGGACATGAATGCCCACATACATGACCTTGACGGATATTCAGACACCAATGGGAAGTTATTACTAGATCTTTGCGAGCAACATAGTCTGGAGATAGTTAACACGGGGCCTAAATGTGACGGCCAGATCACATGGGAAGTCGGAAACAGGCAATCAAGTATTGATTATTGTCTCATGACTGAAGGAATTTACCACAAACTGACAGAAATGAGGATAGACGAGAAAGGCATTAACAGCTTGGGTAGTGATCATAAACGAATAACATTACAAATGGGATACGAAACTGAAAATATGAGCATGGAATCAAAGTCTGGCAGCTCGTATTTAAATGACAAACAAATAATAAATATAGCCGCAAGAGTCGAGGAAGAAGTAGGCGAAATACCAGGCAAGGACTGGGAGTATAGTGAGCTGTTACATCTAATGACGAAGGAGATAGGGAGAGAGAAGAAAACTGTTTGCTGGAAAGGAAAAAGGAAACCAAAAAGTTGGTGGAACAAGGAAATCCGGGAGGCAATCGAGAAGCGACGCGAAGCATCACGGGAGCATAGAAAGGCAAAAAAGGAGAAGCGGCCGCAGGACGAAGTCAAAAAAATATGGGAAATATATTTAGAGAAAAAATCCCTTGTACAGAAATTGGTAGAGGCAAAAATTAAAGGTGAAAGTGAACGCTGGATGACAGAGATACACGAAAAAAAGGAGGCCGCGCCTAGGATTTTTTGGAGCCACATAAAGGCGCTAGGTAGGAAGTCTGTCACAACGCAACAACATATTCTAGATGAAGGAGGAAATCAATTGGAAGGGTACGAAGCGCTAGGTTACATCCAAAAGGTAACAGCCGATTCGTTTCAAAAGAGCGTCCAGGGGATCTCCCCGGTGAGTAAAAGTGTGGCGGAGAAAGCAACAGAGGAAGAGCTAGTACTTGATAATTTCAACTGGAAAAAGGCCGAAGGAAAAATTCCAAAGCGCACTGCCGCGGGTTTAGATGGGATTCCCGTTAGCCCCATTAACGAACTAGGACATAACACTAAAGAAGCATTGTTAAAAGCAGTAGAAAAAAGCTTAAAGGACGGACAAATACCGGACAGTTGGCGACAAAGTAGAATGAACTTAATCTATAAAGGCAAGGGAGAAAAGGACAAGATTCGCTCGTATAGACCACTAACCATTACATCGGTACTATACAGGATGGCGATGCAAGCAGTAAAAATGAAAATAGAAACATGGGCCGAACATAACGATATTTTGGGAGAACTTCAGAACGGATTTCGAGTCGACAGGCGGTTAGACGATAACCTGTTTGTTCTCACTCAGTGTATAGAAATATCTAAAATAGAGAATAGGCCCTTGTACGTGGCTTTTCTAGACATCACTGGGGCATACGACAACGTTAATCAGGAAATTTTGTGTGATATATTGAAAGCAATGGGCATGGGCGACGACTGTATACAGCTTTTGAGGGAGATATACCGAGAAAATACAGTTTGCATAGAGTGGGAAGGAATGCGTAGCAAAGAGAACGTTGAGGTTAGCAAGGGTCTGAGACAGGGATGTCCTTTGTCCCCGCTGTTATTCATGCTGTACATGGTGAGTATGGAAAAAGCGCTAGAAGGTAGCAACATTGGTTTTAATCTGTCACACAAACAGGGCGGCATGATGATTGAGCAGAAGCTTCCAGGTTTATTTTATGCGGACGATATCGTCTTATTTGCGGACAGTCGTGATGATATACAGCAGCTGGCGAATATATGCGGAAGGGAAGGTGAAGCTCTTGGACTAGGATTCAGTGTAACGAAGTGTGGATTGATGGTTTTCAATGATCCCTGTGATCAGACGGTGTCCATACAAGGCCAAGAAATACCGAGGGTAAGCGAATACAAGTACCTTGGAGTATGGGTAAATGAGAGTGATAGATACATGGAGGTACAGGAAAAAGCCTCGGCAGCAAAGGGAAAGAGGAATGCGGCAATAATGAAGCACAGAGCGTTGTGGGGATACAATAGGTATGAGGTGCTTCGAGGTCTGTGGAAGGGTGTAATGGTTCCAGGGCTTACTTTTGGGAACTCAGTGGTGTGCATGAGGGCAGAGGTGCAATCGGGAATGGATGTAAATCAAAGGACTGTGGGACGCCTCGCATTGGGTGCTCACGGGAAGACGACAAACGAGGCTGTAAAGGGCGATATGGGGTGGGCAGGTTTTGAGGCGAGGGAAGCGCAGAGCAAAATAAGGTTCGAAGAAAGGCTAAGAAATATGAAGGAGAGTAGATGGGCAGAGAAGGTGTTCCGTTATTTGTATAGGAAGAGCGTGGACACACAGTGGAGAAAAAGAACTAGAAGACTCACTAGTAAATATACGGCTGGTAGTGTAAGCCATATGTCAACAAAGAGCGTTAAGGGAAAAGTCAGGGAGGCGGAGAGGATTTACTGGATGGCAGCTATGGAGAAAAAACCGGCTTTGAGTAACTACCGAAAGGGCAAAAATGAAATAAGGAGGGAGGCATTTTACGATAATTCAAGGGGAAGCGCTTTACTGTTTGAAGCGAGATCGGGTTGCCTTAGAACGCGTAGTTATAAAGCAAGATTCAGTAAAGAAGAACAATGCACATGCTGCGGGAAAGATAAGGAAACGGCGGAGCATGTTCTGATTGAATGTGGAGATATCCACCCAGGTGTACGTTTGGGCACGAGCCTACAGGAAGCCTTGGGTTTTAGGGACAACAATGGAAAGCTGAACACACCCGCGATTGAAATAAGTAAGAGACGGTTAGAGTATTGGTGGCAGAAAATTAGAGAGAAAGGACAAAAATAAATATTGGAAAAATAAAATATGGACAGTGTGCCGTAAATGGCAGAGAACTTAAGCTGAAAATTTACCTTTTTTTCCATTAAGATAGAATTTATCGAAGTAGAGGCATTAGGCCAACATCAAAAAAGAAAAAAGGGGGTTTTTTTTGTTTTTTTTTTTGTCGAGCCTGGTGGCATACTTGTCACCACCCCGTTATAAAGGGGACGCTCATAGCATCCATCCATGTAGCCACCTCTCGTTTAGTTCTTGTAGTGTTTACTAGATGGTGGTACTTGTAGCTGATGATGAAAAGATGCAAGATGTTATAAACTAGAAAGCGGTACTTGTAGTTGATGAAAGACGCGAGATCTTATAAAACAGGAATGATGTCACATATGGCGCGTGTCATTGGTTGAAGGCAATCGTTCGATTTAGTGCGGCGACGTGCGCTAGGGGGAGCGATGTAATAAAATCGAGTGGGCAAAATGTACAGAGGATTCATGGTTTACCAGGTTTACCTCCGGAGCTTCGCCCACTCATCATCATTCACTTCGTGGATATGGCGGACTTTTTTTTATTATGAAGAGACTGAGTAGGCCGCTGGGGGGAGTCTTTCAGATATGTATCCTTTTTATTACCCAGCTGTCCATGATAAAGAAGGTAAAATAGCACCGCCATATTTTTATGGTTAGTCAGGAGGGTGCAATGTCGGAACATGTAGCCAGCCCATGAGTGCCACAGGGCAGCGTGCTTAAGCCTGACGCTTTTTAATGCAGTCATGGTGCAGCTCCAGTATAATCTTCCACTTAAAATAAAATATTCAGTATATGCTAATGATATAAGTATATGGACGTCTGGTCAATCGATTTTGCATGTCCAACAAACGTTACAAGAAACAATGGATTATGTATATATCTACCGTTTTATTAGATAAAGAGGTATGGCTCTGAGTCTAGTAAAAACAGTCATTCTACCATTCAAAGTAAAAACAAATCACAGCATATGCACGGTGTGAATTATGATGAGTGGGGTGAAGCCTCCGTCAGCCCGTCCATGCTTCCGTCCGTCCGTTCGTTTTTGCTTCCGTCCGTTCGCGTGACCATCCGTGTGTCCATCCATGCGTCCGTCCGTCTGTCCGTACGTCCACACGTCCGTCCATCTGTCCGTTCATCGTCTAGTCTGTCTGTCCATCCGTGCGTCCATCTAGTTAACACTACAAGTACCGCCATCTCGCATCCCCTGCGGCACATACCCGCTCCGCGCATCCGTCCATCCGTCCGTCCGTCTGCTAGTCTGTCTGTCCCTCCGTTTGTGCGTCCGTCCGTGCGTTCATATAGTGAACACTCCAAGTATCATCTTCCATTATCTCGCATCACGGTGGTTACGTACGGCAACGATGGAGGACGAACAGACCCACGCCTTAAGGAGCTACGCCTTTATAAAAAACCTGGACACTTGCCGATTATTTTGCAAAACCAGGCGATTCGATTGGTAAAAACTTGTAGATTTTTCAGTGTGATTTTAGCCTACAAACTAACATGGTCGTCTTTTGTTCAGTTCCTTGAACAAAAAGTGAATCAAGCAATTCGAATTCTCTATAATCTCTGTGGAGATAATGGGGCGGTACTACAGAGTCACTGTAGGTCCCACACGTTGCGTAGATACGCTACATGGTGATGTTACTCCCTGCCTCCGCTGCATGTGTGAAACGCATCATCTAGCGGATGATGCTACCGTCACACGTAACAGCGGAATCTAGGATGGTTTTTGGCATAAATTCATTGCATACGAAGCGTTTGTCGTGAGCTCCGTTAGGCTCGCCCGTAACTTTCTCGAAGCATGCATGCAGTGTCCCTAAATGCCAGACATCGGGGCCTTCGTGCTCGTAAAACAGTCTGTGGTCTTTACGTTAATCATTACGTTCTTAGCGCAATGACCTGGAACTATCGTGATTCTGCCAAACCGAAGGACAAAGTTGGGGTTTGCCAAAGACGCGTTTTGTTGGTAAATGCTGTTTAGCAATCAGTCTGTCAGAATGAGCGGATGTACACTACGAATGCCGGTTGAGCTAACCCGCTACTAACCCTTGCAGGCTGGAGCCACTAATATTGTTAGCAACAAAGCACAAGACGTTCGCTCAAAAGCGTTCAAAGGTCGAGATAATGACCATATTGTAGTGGCAGAATGCTTTAACGCACTCGTTTAACGACCGCTTCAATGTAACTGATGAACTTTACGACTGCCAGCCTCCTTCAGATATAAAGATATATATTTCAGCACGCCAGGCGGTTTCACAAGATTGAGGAGCCTGCGGACTAAGGACAAAGTGAATAACAAGCTATCGTTATCTCTCCAAACTTGCGAAGCACATTTGCTGTTTCAACGAAAAACACGAAAGCCGGGGAAAAAGAAAGGTTGATACTTCAAGGGCTGTAACAGTGTTTTTTTTTTTCTTTTGATGATGAAGCGCGCGGGCTACACCATCTTTGGCAGATTGCGGCAGAGTTCATATCCACACCGTTCTCTTGTTAGCACAAAGGCTTCTCTATCAGTGGTGCACCGACGTACACCCCATTTCCGTAACAGAACTTTCACTTCAGTTGCACCGCCAAGTCGCATGACAGCCCACGTTTGTTTTTGTTTTGTTTTTTAACTTCTACTCTTTACCTTCTCCCCGGAGCAAATTATTTTTCCGCAGCTAATCTAAAGACGTCCCCCAGACCGATCTCGTATGGGCTGCACAGCCGAAAACATCGTAAGCGGGAGCGGCGGCATGCCTCTGACACGAGCGTTTACGTGGCGTCTCGCTCGTCGATGGTGGGGTAAGGGAGAGAGGAGTCCTGTCTTCCCCTAATGGATTGAGCGAGTGGACACATACACGCAACGGTCGGGAAAGCGGGTGGGAAAAACAGGCATCGAGCAAGGCAGCGGTGGTGACAGCACCTGCGCTCGCGGAATGTTCCTTCCCTCGGCGCCCGGTGTGGTTCGACCGAGGCTTGGCTTCCCAGCGATGATGGTTCGCTGCATTTGCTTGTCCTTCGGGAAGACGATGCCGCACTCAGGGCACCCCGAGCTCCACCAGCACGAATTTTTCACGCTTGACAGGGCACTCAAGAATAACGTGAATGGCTCGGGTTATGCTGGCCGTCGTTAGCGAAATCACCGCACTCGGTCCGCTCCTGGCATCGAAAAAGCCAGTGCTGAAGAGACGGAGAACGGGTGATTTGCGCGCGTCTTGCCGGCTGAAGTGTCACCATTGCCGCTGTTTCGCGTAATAATGACGTTATTGTTCCTTATACGCGCACTTTAGCTGTTGCTGCGATTTTAAAGCATGAAGCGAAACGGGTCATGCTGTGAAAACATCACGAAGGCAAGTTTCTGCTTGAACCGCATGGAACACTGTGACGTGCCAGTGGAATATTTCATGCACGGGGGCATCTTAAAACCCTCCGTTCCATTGGTTATTCATAAAGAGTAAGCATCTAACGTGCCCCTCCGCACTGCATAGCACGCTCCTCTTTGTGTCGTATCAAAACACGCTTTCAATCTGGCGGTTTCCATAGCGCAGCCTCATTCAAATCAACGCCCGGTGTGCGACATTCCCTGAAAGAGCCATTAAATAAACGACACCTTTTTCGCAAGTGCGTCCATGCGTTAAGTACAGGCTGCCACTCAATCAGCTTTCCAAGCAGCATTCCTTCCGGATGGCTGCACTTCTGTGTCAGCCTTTTTTTATGGTCGTTGCTTAACCGCAATCATGAAGAGCGTAGTGTCTTTGACCTCGCACCTTTCAGGAAAACTTGAGTTCAATACTTGTTCAGCATTGAACACGGGCTGGGAATTCAGCATTGTTGAGCACATAATTTACCATAGGTGAGAGGACACGACGCCGTCATATAAGAGAAACTGCTAGGGATAACGGATGACGTATTATCCAACTTTTTCCCGAATTTCATTACGCATATGACGTTAAGAATTAGCGCAGCAGCGAGTTTATGAAGTTTTGAAGAGTTATAAGTAAATGGAATGAGAAGAGAACGGTCCCAGTTCACACCAACCAAAATAGGAAGGGGGGGGGGGGGTTCAAATTATGCAGGCTTGATTCTGTAACAACCTGTCGGCGCAAGAGAAGTGAGAACACGTCATCGAGAGAACAGCATTCTGTGTCGGCATCGGCATTGTTTCCGGGAAGCTGTATCGACAGCAACGTAGTTAGTATCAAATGTACATGAAAACTCTACGGTTCTTGATAAAGGCAACCAAGTCACACCAGTGTTGTAGGGCTTTTAATAAAGTGTCACATTCCAAACACCTCATAAACTTGAACTTATTGGTTCTACAAATTACCTTAATAATTTAATTGCACCGTACTTCAGAAACAACGAACAATTATTTGTGATTTAAGGTTGCGATACTCAGTACCTTATAATTTCAGCTGTGATACGCGTATAGGGAGCTCGAAATTCATTTCCTACGATCAATTTGCATTCCCGAAAATTTGACTACTGCTGATAAGACATATTCAGAAAAAAGCATCCATATACAGTTCACCCCTTTTATGCTGACGCCGTCATGGTGCATCAGTGGCTGCGGTGCTGACCAGAAGGTCACGGTGGTCGTATTTCGGCGGAGGTGAATTTGTTGAGGCTCGTACAATGTCCGTTAAAGAACCCCACACGGTAAATATTTCCGGCGCACTTCACTATAGGGCGTCCTTCATAATCACCCCATCCACCCTATCTGACTTTGTTTCTGAAACCTCCTGCGCACAAATGATGTGTAATCAAATCGTGGTTTTGGGCCGTAAAGCCGCAGGTATTGTTATTATTATTATAATGCTGGCTTAATCCCTACGCTGGCAGAATTCGTAGGTGTATACTCACCAAACTTCCTTTTAGTAATTTTATGCGGAACTTCGCCGTCGACCGCAGCGAGCACCAGTCCGCGCTTTTCTTCTTTTTAACGCTCAGCATACGATCGCCAAGATGGAGGTACAACAGCAACAACAACACGAGCGCAATCGCATTCATCATCTTCGTCATCTGCCTGATGCTCTCTCGTTGCAGATGTCGTGTAACAATATATACATATATATATATATATATATATATATATATATATATATATATATATATATATATATATATATATATATATATATATATATAAGGGAGAGAAGTGTATACCTAAGGGCTCGTATTTCCGTGTTTTAACACAATATTAATGAGATGTAACAGACAGAAATGCCAAGGAATGTACAGGGGAAGTTATTAGAACCAATGGAATGTAAATAAGAAGAAAGAAGAAAGAAAAGTGGATAAAAAAAATTTCCAGCTGTGCGCAGGAATCGAACCCACGACCTTCGAATAACGCGTTCGATGCTCTAACCACTGAGCTATCACAGCTTTTTTTTTCTTTATTGGCTGAGCTATCACAGCGGCCGTCCCTCCATCCACTTTTTGGGGTTTATATGTGAATTTAGAAGTAGGAGTGACAGTCAGCGCCATCTATAAGCCAAAGAACGAGTGTGAAAACACTCTGTATATATATATATATATATATATATTATCATCATCATCAGCCTGACTACGTCCACTGCAGGACAAAGGCCTCTCCCATGTTCCGCCAGTTAACCCGGTCCTGTGCTTGCTGCTGCCAATTTATACCCGCAAACTTCTTAATCTCATCTGCCCTCCTAACCTTCTGTCTCCCCCTAACCCGCTTCCCTTCTCTGGGAATCCAGTCAGTTACCCTTAATGACCAGCGGTTATCCTGTCTACGCGCTACATGCCCTGCCCATGTCCATTTCTTCTTCTTGATTTCAGCTATGATATCCTTAACCCCCGCTTGTTCCCTAATCCACTCTGCTCTCTTCTTGTCTCTTAAGGTTACACCTACCATTTTTCTTTCCATTGCTCGCTGCGTCGTCCTCAATTTAAGCTGAACCCTCTTTGTAAGTCTCCAGGTTTCTGCTCCGTAGCTAAGTACCGGCAAGATACAGCTGTTATATACCTTCCTCTTGAGGGATAGTGACAGTCTACCTGTCATAATTTGAGAGTGCTTGCCGAATGTGCTACACCCCATTCTTATTCTTCTAGTTACTTCAATCTCGTGGTTCGGCTCTGCGGTTATTACCTGCCCTAAGTAGACATAGTCTTTTACAACTTCAAGTGCACTATTACCTATCTCGAAGCGCTGCTCCTTGCCGAGGTTGTTGTACCTATATATATATATATATATATATATATATATATACAGGATGTCCTACGTAACTTGAAAAAATTCTACTCTTAACAATAGCACAGAATCCCACGTGTTAATCCCTTTGCAGTTCATTGTAAGTCTGGAAGTGCTACTTCGCCCTAAGAGAGGGTGATAGATGGCTGGCTGATGCACTTGTATTCGTTCTTTTTTGTGTAGGAGGCTTCCTATTGAGATAAATAAGCTCATTTTATCGCAGCCATGCGGCCACTGCAGCATGACTGACAAGGAATGAACGGCGTCACTGATGACGCTCCTAGTGGCGCCCGCTTGGGTGCGACGTAGAGAATGACGTAGCAAATGGAGCAGCCAGTGAAGATGTTTAACGTTTCTTGTGACAAACTATTCTTCGTTTTGCCTACATACAGCTTTCTCTGAAATACAAGGGCGTGCGCATTGCAAGTAGATCAAGAAATAATACATCGAGACACGCCTCCACCCCCCCCCCCCGCCTCAATAAACGAACAGCATCCAAGGGTATAATGCTGTCACCCGAACTCGAAAAGCGTCAATGTCGTGCATTGTGTCCGTGGAGCGTCGCTGCTTGGCACACTTCTTAGAGAGTAAGACAACAAGCACTGTCAATAGCACTCACGCGAAGAATCACAGCTCATGTTCGAGACAGAACCACCGACACGTACTTTTCAATATTGAACATTGGCGCACTCTCAAGGAGATTTTTTTCAATAGTGTAATATAATCTAATCAATGCACATAAGGAGCCGCCTCTGCAGTGAACTAGAGAGAGGCGCTTCTCCAGGCACCTGACCGGCTCGCTCGCCACTCAAGCAGATATGCATTATTCACACTCGGCATTTTTTTTTTTCGTACACCAGCCTTTTTTTTTTTCCTTCCGCACGGTCGCTTCCATCTATTATGCAAACAGACTGGCGGACAACCGTCACATTCTCCACCGAGAAAAGTAAAACGAAGCGCGACAGTGCGACAGCGAGTACACGCGAAAATGGAATGCATCACTCGACCACGGACCGCGATCACGTACACGCCAAGCTGCAGTGAATCGCGACGGAGAACTAAATCGCGTGTGTGTTGGAAAGGACCGTGGTTGAAGGTAAAAAACCTGGAGGCACTGCGCCGACCGAAGTAAAAGTTTTAAAAAAAACCCGCTTACATGCCGTCTCACAAAGCACGCCATTTTCTTCGAAGCACTCCTGCGATACTTGAACAGCTTTGCGGGCACGAAATAGGGATATTATCAGAATATGCTGAGAATCATAAATATTAAAACGGGGACCACAATATTTATGAGAGAGACAGGGTTAACCATCAGGGTAGTACAGGAGACTCCCGCTTGAGCTCGGCATCTTTACTGTTTACTGCACGTAATGACATAACTATGAATTGTAATAGTAAAAACAATTTGGGGGGGGGGGGGGTTCAGGACCAAAAACCGCGATATGATTGTGAGCGACGACGCAGAAATTACAACCACCTTAATGAGCGCCTAAGTCTACGAGTACAGCTATACCTTATTCAACTACAATATTTCAGATATATAAATTACACACTATGTATGTGTTCAGTCTTTTTTATCATATAACGTTATCTTACCCTATTTAGAAATGTGGGATGCTTGTTAAATTTTTTATGAGTACACAGAGAATAACCACTGTAATGAAGAACACCGCATGTTATCCACCATGAATAAATTCTGTGTACATTCGGATGCAGCACGGAGCACCGTCGGCGCAATTAATCGAATTTTAATCCACCTCTCCGCCACTGCCTCTCGAAAGCTTTCATCCTGGTCGATTGCCCGAAGCCCACACCACTGCAGCGCGGCCGCTGACATAAACACGCACGCAGTTTCTTCAGCGCGACTGTCTTCGCCTAACAACTGAGCCGTCTCTATTCCATCTTGGCTTCGCTTATACGTAGAACGCATTCTTTTATTTCGTCCCTGCTCTCTTTTCCGAACGAGTCGCGAAGAGTGATACGGCAGAGCATGTCGGCCGGATGCTTTTTTTTTTTTTTGTCGCGAGATGAAGAGGAGCGTGGCCGTCGCTCGACGACTCGCGCCGTCTCCCACCGATCAGCGAGTTCTCGCGCTGAACGTCCCAGGAAGGCGAAGAGGTAAAGGATGGCGAAGAGGCTCTCGGCCTAATGGCTTCTCACGGGAATAACCACCGCGGAACCTCGAAGTCGTGTCTGTCTGTCGGTGACAGAATTAGGCAGAGTGCACATCATAGCGGCGCCTGCCTCCGCGACCGAAACCTCGGGCGCGATAAGGAAAAGATATGAGGCGCCCATTTTCGACTGGCAAACTCAATGCGCTTCTTCTTCTCGGCGTGGGATTTGCTTTTATGCTATAACGTAGCAAGCCGAAGACAACGGCAGTGCCAACGTGTCTCAGATTGGATATTTTCTCTTCTTATTTATTTTAATAGAGCGAAAAAAGCTAAATTCGGGAACCTTCTCTCCGAAAGACTAGCCCCTCTAAACTTTTGTACTCGTTCATATTTCGTAAGGAACGCGCCGGCGCTCTCTTAATGCCAGTTATCTTTATCGGCTCTCCTACATCTTTTTGAGAAGGAGGCCTACAAGACGGTCTTTGGTATCTTTCGGTATAGAGAACAAAACAAAGCGCAATTGAATTCGTTCTTGAATTAAAGTATTGTCGTAATAACTACTTTTCAAAATGTTTGTATTGGTTTAGAGATAAGAAGTCATTCTGTGTGACTTTAAACAAAATACAGTATACGCATTGCCATTTTCGGGCATATACATTTCAGCTGAAAGATCACCGGACTTTATTTATGGTATCTCATGTCGACAGAAAGTACAATGCGGGTATTTTTTCCGAGTATACACCCACGAACAAGAGAAGATTGGAACATGTCGATAGAGGCACGCCATATATCTCGGTTGGTTGTAACTTGTGAAATATGCACCCTCTGTCTTCGGCATCGAAGAGTGCGAGACGGGCAGTGAACATAACACAGCTTTAAACTTGTGGCTCCGGAAACAAAATCTAAAAATTATGGATGAAGAAACCTGAGCGGCGGAAGCATGTAGCGCGGGAATCCTAACGACAGCGGCTCGGTTGTACGGTCGCTGCGTGTAAAAGTGTTTCGGCCAGCTCGGCTTCTCCATCGTCTGCGTTTTTCTTGAAAGAGCACTTCAAACATTACGGCGAGCTTCCGGTCTAGATTCCAAGCACACACGCACACGAGCGTATACTTCTGTATCCGAAGACCGAGCCGTGGCCGATTCGATCCGACTATAGGCCATTTCGCCAGCACTATGCGAGACACTCATCCCTGGAGGGGAGGGCCATCTAGCGTTCTCGGTGGTGGTATAGTGGTAGTTGTTGTACCCCTGTGGGGAGGAGACGCGCATCGCAAACGAATGCAATTGGGACAGTGTGTGGCTGCGGGAAAACCGAAGCCGTGGTGCAGCGTGTGCCGGCATGCTATATACTTCATGCATTGTTCGTCAGTTGACTCCGGACATATGGGGAAGATATGCCATTGTTATTCAAGTCACACAAGAACTGCGTAGTACTTTATGGAGATGAAACAAATAAGCCCTTAATTCTGTGCCACTCCTTACTACTAATCTCACTCAGCACTTTAGTGTAAATCCCGAATTGCAATAGCAAAAGCCCCGCTTAAAATTCCCCTTTATTATATGGCTTTCAATAGGCTTATACAACGAAGCAAAGGATGAAGGGGCATAGTCCAGTCGACAACCATAGAGGTAAAACCGCGTGAAAATTGTCGAGATGGAGAGATTCGAAAGCAGCTAAAGCAGGAATGTTGAGAAGACGCGCGTTTGATGAGGTGTATAGGCACTAGCAGGAAATAGTCGCCCACCAAACTTTATCTTGTATAAACCTGGGCTACATTCACTATGTCATATGGTTCATTATTAATGCAAACCACGCAACTGGACTTGAGCTGAATGTTTCGGAACTGTTTTTGGCTCACCTAAATAGTGGCAGTCAAGCAAGGTGGAATGTAACTGGGATATGAAAACAGCAACTAATACATATAAACTATAAGATTGAGTAATTTTCAAAGACACCTATTACTAAACCATTTACAGACGATACCTGAGCATCGAGAAGCCCGTTGGCGTATAGTACAGGCGTTAGTTAATGTTTGGTGACTGACAATGAATACTTGCTAGCTAGTAAGTGTTTGCAAATATTTTGTAGTGATGATTAATGTTACCGGGGCCTAGCCTGACAGCTAATTTCTCGTACACGATACAATAGCCTGTTGTGACCGACGCCAGAGCTGACGAGGGAGCGGCACTCTTTTAATCCTCAAATAGTAGCCGACAGGCCGGCTGCCTATGCCCACCAGGTATTGTCCCTGCTAGCCGGAGAGTGAGACGTCGTGTCGCCACGACACCGTAAGCCGTTCGAGAGAGGACAACAAATACAGCATCTTGCTTGGAAGAGACCGCGGCGGCTGCCACAAATCGCCCCGCTAATTAAGCGAAAAGATCGGCGGACCCTTTGATGTATGCTGCCATGAGCTTGGAACCCCTCGACCAGTGGCACACACACGACGAGGAAGAGCCCCGCTGGTGCCACCTCGGAATGCAGTGATCACGCCTCAATATTGGACGTTCACGAGGGTCGTGCATGCTCGTCTACCTCGCCAGTTGTGTGTGATCTGTGATTGAACAGTACCATCTGCACGTGTTCTCTGATCTAGGGATCTGGGGAGAACATATTACCCTTTATAATGAGCCACCCGGCTCATTCGAAGGAGCGTGATGTAGTGGAACGCCAGATTCGAGAGCTCGCTATGTAAGAAAGAGCTCATCATGTACGAGAGCTCACCTTGTATATAATGTAAATAAACCTTCTTCAAGTCTTCTCTTTTTTCAGCCTCGACAACTTCATCCCAGACCTCCAGTGCCTGCAAACCCCGGCCGCAACAGCCCCTTAGACAAGTTCAAGGCAGTGCATTCGTTGTTCTCGCTGTTTCTTTTAATCGCTTAATCTTTTCGCGGCATCATGCACATGTAGGAGAAGCTCTTCAATCACCGCTAATTCATCTTATTTTATACGTATACCATTGATACGCCAGACCGAGATACTCGGGCTGACCGAGTGGGTTCGAGTTGCGGTGTTGCTTTGACCACGACTCCAGCTTTCGACAAAGCTGCATCCTTTTGTGCCGATGCTGGTCGATGGCTGGAGTTCCACGGGGAATTATGTTATCACGAGCTCTGACAACGACGGTGGCGACACGGTCTTCATGGCGTGGACCCGAGATTGGAAAACACGCAGAGCACAGCGCATTCGCTTGGTTCGTCCCCTGGCACGCGTTGGACGTGAGGCCGCGGCGTCGCCCGCATAAGGGAGAAATATGAGCGCACGTCTAGTTGAAGCGGAAGAAGCAACAAGAAGAAAACTTTGCTTCTCGGGCTAAGCCTCTACTTTATTTATGCCGAGACTGACCTCCTCGTATGTATCGGGATTGCAGAAACACATTTGGCTACTTCGTTTGGCCATCGGGAAGCGACAGCTATCTGCATTAGTATTTTTGATCCTCCGAACGCCTCTGTTAAGCGACCCTTCACTTCTGAAAAGTGTCTACAGCACTCATCAGAAAGCGAAAGCACAAAACCAGCATATTGAATTTTGTCCCAGCCATTTGACGAGTTCGCGTTTGCTGGGCTAATCCATTGTCATCATCATCATCATCATCCTGACTACGTCCACTGCAGGCCAAAGGCCTCTCCCATGTTCCGCCAGTTAACCCGGTTCTGCATGTGCTTGCTGCTGCCAATTTATACCCGCAAACTTCTTAATCTCGTCTGCCCACCTAACCTTCTGTCTCCCCCTAACCCGCTTCCCTTCTCTGGGAATCCAGTTAGTTACCCTTAATGACCAGCGGTTATCCCGTCTACGCGCTACATGCCTGGCCCATGCCCATTTCCTCTTCTTTATTTCAACTATGATATCCTTAACCCCCGTTTGTCCCCTAATCCACTCTGCTCTCTTCTTGTCTCTTTAGGTTACACCTACCATTTTTCTTTCCATTGCTCGCTGCGTCGTCCTCAATTTAAGCTGAACCCTATTTGTAAGTCTCCAGGTTTCTGCTCCGTAGCTAAGTACCGGCAATATACAGCTGTTATATACCTTCCTCTTGACGGATAGTGGCAATCTACCTGTCATAATTTGAGTGTGCTTGCCGAATGTGCTCCACCCCATTCTTATTCTTCTAGTTACTTCAATCTCGTGGTTAGGCTCTGCGGTTATTACCTGCACTAAGTAGACATAGTCTTTTACAACTTCAAGTGCACTATTACCTCTCTCGAAGCGCTGCTCCTTTCCGAGGTTTGTTGTACATTACTTTAGTTTTCTGCAGATTAATTTTAATCTTCAGAAAGGGTGCGGCGATGGCGTAGTCGTTAGAGCATCCGCCTCGCATGCAAGAGGTCCGTGGTTCAAATCCCGGCGTCACGCAGTTCCCAACCGCATTAAAAAATTGCCCGCAGCTTCCCTCGGGGGAACACTGAGGAGGATGCGGAGCATATAATTGGTTAACGGGGTGTTAAAGTGCGACTTACTTGGGTCGATGGCTAAATTGGTTAACGTGGTTGTGAAATGGGGTGTTAAATTGCGACTTACTTGGGTCGATGGCTAAATTGGTTAACGTGGTTGTAGGAGGGGGTGTTAAATGAGTGAACACGTACACACGTATGCGAAAGGGCGGCGCTGGTCGAAGGGACGTCGATCATTGTGTTTGTGGATTCGTTGGCATTCATTTCACGGCGACTTCGGACGTCGACGCGCCGTACAAACCAACGGACGAGCGGCAACTGAGCGAGCGAGTGCCGACCTTGAGTATATATACAGCGCGACGGCGCATGCGCTGTCAGCTGTCGAATGTTCTCGAAGGAGAAGCGCGCGCGCGGCACAGATGGCGACGGCGCGTGCGCTCTTAGCTGTCGAATGTTCTCGAAGGAGAAGCGCGCGCGGCACAGATGGTGGGCGACAGCGCGACGGCGCATGCGCGCGCATCAGCTGTCGAATGTTCGAGAAGCGGTGCGGACGGCGCGGACGGCGCACTACAAGGCGCGAGTATAAGATGCTTCCGCATCTAAAAAAAAATCCGCGTGTTGATGGAACTGCATTAAGAGGCCTGGGGTGCGGCCTCACCGGTAACCACCGCCGGGAACGCACTCTCTCACCAGAGAAGGATAGGCCACCCTGGTGCAGTATCTGGCCACTACCTCCCACATGCATACGTCAAATAACTCACGGCCCTCAGTCCCCAGCAGCTGCGAAGCAACTGACCACGGCGGCGGTCAGATCTGCAACGCAGCAGAGGGTGCTAAGAATCTCTTGATCCGGACAGGCCGCCATTGGAAGCTGAACTTGGCAACGTTTAACGCTAGAACCTTATCTAGTGAAGGAAGTCTAGCTTTACTATTCGAGGAGCTAGAGGGTGTTAAATGGGATATAATAGGGCTCAGTGAGGTTAGGAGGACAGATGAGGCCTATACGGTGCTACAGAATGGGCACGTCGTTTGCTATCGGGGCTTGGTTCACAGAAGAGAACTGGGAGTGGGGTTCCTAATTCACAGAAACATGGCTGGAAACATAGCGGAATGCTATAGCATTGATGAAAGGGTGGTAGGTATCGTAATTAAACTGAATAAAAGATACAAGATGAAGGTGGTACAGGCTTACGCGCCTACATCCAGCCATGATGATGCTTCAGTTGAAAGCTTCTATGAAGACGTGGAATCGGCAATGAGTAAGGTAAAAACACAGTATACTATAGTGATGGGCGACTTTAATGCAAAGGTAGGGAAGAAGCAGGTTGGAGACCAGGCAGTAGGAGATTATGGCATCGGCACTAGAAACGCCAGAGGAGAGCTACTAGTAGAATTCACAGAACGCAATAATTTACGGATTTTGAATACCTTCTACTGAAAACGAGAAAACCGCAAGTGAACATGGAGGAGCCCTAATGGCGAAAATAAGAACGAAATAGACTTTATAATGAGTGCACACCTAGGAATCGTGCAGAATGTGGAAGTGGTTGGCAAGGTACGATGCAGTGATCATAGAATGGTGCGGTCTCGAATTCGCCTAGACTTGAAGAAGGAACAACAGAAACTGATACGCAAGAAGGCAATCAATGAGCTAGCACTGAGAGGGAAAGTACAGGAATTCAGAGTGTCGCTGCAGAACAGGTACTCGGCTCTTAGTGAGGAAACCAACCTTAGCGTAGATACAATGAATGATAATCTGACGAGTATCATTACGGAGTGTGCAGTGGAAGTTGGAGGTATAGGGTAGTTAGACAGGACACTGGCAAGCTTTCCCAGGAAACGAAGAACCTAATTAAGAAGCGTCAAATCATGAAAGTCTCAAGTACAACAGACAAAATAGAACTGGCAGAGCTTTCGAAGTTGATTAATAGACGTAAGGTATGCGATGTAAGAAGGTATAACATGGAGAGAATTGAACACGCTCGGAAAAACGGAGGAAGCGTCAAAGCAGTGAAGAGGAAACTTGGGATAGGCAAAAGTCGGATGTATGCACTAAGGGACAAAGAAGGCAAAGTAACTACCAATATGGATAGGATAGTTAAAAAAGCGGAGGAGTTTTACAGAGATCTGTACAGTAGCTGAGACAACCACGACCTTAATACTATAATAACTAGCAGTAACCCAGATGACACCCCACCAGTAATGAAAGAATAAGCCAGAAAAGCTTTGGAGAGCATGCAAAGAGGCAAAGCTGCTGGTGAGGATCAGGTAACATTAGATCTGCTGAAAGATGGAGGACAGATTGTGTTAGAAAAACTAGCCACCCTGTTTACGAGGTGTCTCCTGACGGGAATAGTACCAGGGTCTTGGAAGAACGCTAAAATCATCTTAATACATAAGAAAGGAGACGACAAGGACATGAAGAATTACAGGCCGATAAGCTTGATCTCTGTAGTATACAAGCTATTTACAAAGGTAATTGCTAACAGAGTAAAGAAAACATTAGATTTCAATCAACCAAAGGAACAAGCAGGATTTTGAACAGGCTACTCAACAATTGACCACATTCATACTATCAATCAAGTAATAGAGAAATGCTCAGAGTATAACCAACCACTATGCATAGCCTTCATAGATTACGAGAAGGCGTTTGATTGAGTAGAAATATCAGCCGTCATGCAGACACTGCGGAATCAGGGCGTAGATGAAGTATATATAAACATTCTGGAAGAAATCTACAGGGGATCAACTGCTACCATAGTGCTTCATAAAGAAAGCAACAGAATACCAATCAAGAAGGGTGTAAGGCAGGGGGACACAATCTCCACAATGTTATTTACCGCGTGCTTACAGGAGGTTTTCAGAAGCCTAGAATGGGAACAGTTAGGGATAAGAGTTAATGGAGAATACCTTGGTAACCTGCGCTTCGCCGATGACATTGCCTTGCTGAGTAACTCAGGGAACGAATTGCAACTCATGATTACAGAGTTAGACAAGGAGAGCAGAAAGGTGGGTCTAATCCATAGTGCCACAGGGCTAACATGACTGACCAAACGCGCTGTTGTGTACAGGAATCAAAGTGAACTTCAAATGATTCTCTTGACAAAGATTAACGGAATGCTGTGAGATACAGAACGGCACACGAACCGAGGCTATAAAAGTCCAATGAACTTTCCGCTGCGGCACCATCGTCACTGTATTGAACACTGCTGCAATCTCTTCCTCATTTATAAAATTTACGTCTTCTCTCTTTTTTTCTTTTTTATATGTTCGACGCACCCATTACGGCGGCATAGAGGTTATTGTGCTCGACGGTGGAACCGAAGCTCGCGGAAATGTGTCCCAGCGGCTGAAATTTCGATTGAGGCAAAATGAGAGGCCCGTGTGCTAAATTTAGAAGCACGTCAAAGTGGTGATCGTAATTTTCAAAACCCTCTACTACGGCACCTCTCATGAAGGTATCGCAATTTTTGTGTCCAAATGTCCACAATTAGTATTCATTAATCAATTATCATCGTATAACGGGAGAAATTGAGTTGCCCAAATTTTCCTAACCTGAAGTTCTTCGCAGCAAAAAATTACTAACGAACGACGAAGTGAAACACAAAGCTGCAAGAATTCTTCACTGGCCTATCTCCATTTTGCCAAGCGTGTCGAGGTGTAAACTGATGAAAAGCGTGCTTTATTATTATGCGCAGGCACGCACGCGTTCAGTTCAGAAATTTTATGGCGACTATATAGCCGTGACGCTTTGTAAAGTCTGTCTCTCAGGCCAGTTGTCCGCGAAAACAAAATGGTGCTTTCAAAGCCTTGTGTGCTAATTACAAACTCGGCCAGTGTGCCACAACACCTTCTTCCGACAGCGGGCAATTATCAAGTCCAACGCATCAGAAACTTCTCTTCCTCTTTTTGTGTGTGTGTATGTGTGTAACATCTTTCTTCTATCATCTTTTATGCCGCTTACCTTCTTCCCCTGAGCAAGGTGGCCAGCCTGCCTCTAACCACTTGTCTATCCGTCCATCAGTCTCAGCCCTGCCCTTTCTCCTTTCCTTTATCCACACATTTGTCGCGTTGCTTAGATCGGAAATAAACTGAATAAATAATAACTAATAAAAAATAGCGAAGATCTTACTGCTGTCACTTTGAAGGAATTTCGCATGACATATGTGATCTAGCTAAGGCTATAAATACATGAAAGTAGCCGGAACAGCTAATTGAAGAACATTTCCTTTTATTCAACCTATAATTTACCATTACTTTCAATCAAAATGCTTTAAAAGTCGCCAAGCCTCTGCTCGACACGCGATCAGGAACTACCACGTTAAAAGGACAGCCATATATGGCGTTCTAGAGAGCACTGCTGATGTACGTTCACAACAACGGTCACGATTCATTACTCTAGCGTGACGTCACAATCTGAAACTTTGGCGGAATATTTCAAAGACGCTTTAGACTTGGAGTTGGTTATTTATTATTATAACAACACTGGAGCTTTTTTAGCATTATTTATCAGTCTGTTTTGTTTTAGTGACTTTTTTAACAAAACGGCCCATATAGCGTGAGAGAAGGTCAGGCTTCCTCAAGGGCCGCAGAAGCAAGCGGAATTTGCCCTTCTGAACGTGTATTCCTTGGTGAAGAGCGGCAAAAGCCTGCCAGAAGAGCAGGCGTTGGTGGTTGCATCTTGGCGCTCACTGTTCATCGCTGTCGCCATTTGCGGTTTCTTTTCTGAATTCCTAACCACAATTATTCGCATCAAAGTGCGCGTACATGGTGTGCACTCACAGCACGCGCTTACGCGTTGTAACGCGTACTTGTGGTTAGTGCATCATGAAACGATAGCCATAAAAGCTCTGACAAGGTGTTCGCGGTCAAGTCTCATAATATTTCATAACGTTGCCTCCCCCCCCCCCAGTCCCCCAACGAGGCCCACCTTTTCCTGCTGCAAATCAAGCCCCTGCAAAACGACTCACCGTTCTTCGCCGTCATCCCAGCGGCTATTCCTGGACGAGCACTGCCCCATCCCTGTGAATGCTTGCACAACAGTAGGTATCAGTGTTGCGAAATGGCCCGTCTGCAACAGGAACGACTCCGGAATTATTCTACATTTTTTGCGATCCCCTAGGGGGAAAGCGCCTAGAGAAATGTGGTGGGAATGTATTTACGTATTTTACCGAAAATGAAGGACGTTTTCATCTACGTGCTGTTTTTAAAACTTCATACATTAGCAAGCCACAGTATGAAATATAATATTAAAGCAGTATTTTTAAAATTGCTTGGTTGATTACAAGCACGGTGCATTTCAACGCGCCTACTACAATTTTCTTTTTTATATAGAAACTGTGTTGCTTCAAAGTTTGTCTCTAATATACGCGTAAGCGAGGCTATATACGCCGTTGGTATCCACTGTGCTGAACTAGGCGGCGGAAAAACCCTCACTCTCTTACGCCTTGTGATTTTTTTTTCAGGGGCGAAGGACCTGTATTCTGTTGCGGTCAAAGTGCACAACCATCGTATAGCTGAAACTAATGTAAGACACAAAAAAAGAGGTTTTACAATAGAATTCAACGTCTAAATCCAAAGTAAAGAATCGCTGTTTCCGGGCGAAAATAATCTATTAGTATTGATGAGTTGATCTTTACTAAAATCTCTCCAATATTTTCAAGAAAATCTCAAAGGCACACGTCGAGCACTATGCGTCCCAACCATATTAAAATGGAATCTTGTGACCGGTAACATGGGGAATTGAATTCACTCATATCCTCCACCCCAGAAATATTGCCTAAGGCATCTGGAAGGTAATATAAATTTGCATTTTTGTATACACTTTCTTACTCAATATACATTATATGGGGCAACTCTCGGGAAACGTGCGGTTTACTCATCGTTATACGCTACCCAGACCTTCGCCTACTCGTCATGACTCATGACTCACTTGTAGAGATGCGTGGATTTTATTTCCCTCGGCAGCGCCCCAGCCGCCTGCTGTCTCCCCACCCATCACTTCATTGCTTTTGCTTCTTTCGCCGTCGATGACTCGGACGCATATTCGAAAAAGCGCTTTTCTTAGTTGTATTCGTATTGACGCTGGTGCGATGCTTGTGTTCACTGCAAGCTTTCGTATTCCAGCTCGCACGCCATCTCACCTTATGCCAGCGTCGTCACAATATCGAAATCGAACACGTGTCGTTTCCTAAAACAGTGGTTTACTGTCTTAGCACGTGCTGCATGCGTGGTGCCTGAAGCGCCCCTTGCGTGTTCAATCTGGCGCGTACGATGTCGTCCCGTCTCGCCGATGCAGCTGACATCACAGACCATGCAGTTGGCATTGTGCACAACCGTCCGCTTTGTGCGCCCGGGGGAGCAGCGGCCCTTTGGTTTCGTGAACTTATTTGCCAGTTTGCGCATGGGTTTTAGACACAGTTCGAACACCCAGAGGCCGCAAAACCCTGCGCACACCACGAACGTGAGGTCTGTGCACGCGGCGTCACGCAGCGTCGACAAACCATCTGTTAAAAACAGTGGCAACTTCATCGTGCTTACCTGCGTCGACAACAGCGCGTCGCATGCAAACTTCTATGTTGTTTTATTTTTACCGTTGAGGAGAGCCAGATATCCAAACGTTGAATTAGTCGGTTGGTTAATCAAGTTACTGAATGGTCTAGCACAGCAGCCCGTGCCGATAAGTGCACCAATCGTATATTTGTTCCGCTACTCAGGGAAGTGTTACCACTCGTCAGTGAGCTAAGCTTAGCTTTGGTGGTTGATTCGATGGCGCGATAGCTTCATGCGCACTACGTCGAACCTCCTCGTACTGCGTCTGACGAACAAAGTTTTCAACAAACTGAAGATTGTCTCATTCATGAACTCTAATTGTCAACAAACTGAAGATTGTCTCATTCATGAACTTTAAGTGGGTAAAAGGAGAGGGAGAAGGAATGCGCCGGTGTCACTTTGAGATATGTGGAAGACCGACGACTGCTGGTGAACTTGGATCCGGCAAAACGAGATCACTTCGGCAGTATACCAGCTGGCTCATTTACAACGATGTCAGGCAGGCAGTGTTGATGAAGGGTTTGCGAGAGCCGCTTTTGACAGCGAATCCGACCCTTCTTCTCACTCTTTCGACGGCGATTGGTGTTTCTAATGTTGCTTCATTTGGCTTAATTTCGCCTTCTCCGTGTTCAGCCAAACACCTCTCGTACCCAATTTTCACCTCACTAACTTCTGCATGTTCGTCACCAGTCCTGCAAGACTGTCCGGCAATCGATTCCACCATGTCTCGACTTCTGGAAAACATAGCTCGCAAGCTTTTAATGATGTCACTTGCAGATAGCGAATTGTCACTTGATTACTTCACTAATCGTGGACAGGTCACTATTCGTGACAGGAGAACGCGGCGACACCGCCGTCACGTATGTGTGAAAAACGATAAACTTAGCCCCACCAAGAAGTGCCTGTTTAAAATGACATACGGTTCACTGGCAAGATGCGCGGCTTACACATCACGAATGTTGTTTATCAGCCATTTTGGTCGATTCCTGATACAACTGCTCGTGAGCACGAGCTTGCTCACGGGAGGAGGCGCTTCTTCTTCGGTACGACCTGGCGCTGCGCACGATCAAACACACTCCCATTCATTTCATCCATTTCATTTATTTTCCCTTAAAGACTCCGCAGGAATGTTACATAAGGGGTGGGGTATACAATATAAGCAGGCAAAAAAATTACAGAGACTATTCACAAAAAAAAGAAACTTGTTAATGGGTCTGTGAAGGCAGTTGAGGTGGCGATGGAAGCGATGTGATAAAGAAGGCAGTTGCAGTCTTTGGCTGTGCGATGAAAACATGATTACGAGCGAGCGACAGTGCGCTCATTTGGGCGAGCAACGTTTTATGAATGAGCTATGCACAATGAAATGCGTGAAAGAGGATAAATGTAAGATGCGTGACGAAGTGAACTGTTGTAGAACTTGTAATATCATGATAAGCTTGCGATACGACGACAATGAGCCATCCATTTAGTTTATTTTACCTTGAAGACACCTGCGGAGTCTTTAAGTCACTCGTTCGCTCGAACGAGTGACGCGGCCGCCAAGTCACTCGTTCAGCTGGAGCGTTTTTGCGTTGGTCTTGTGTTAACAAGCTGTTGCGGTTGTTGAATCTTGCAAGGACGAACATGGCCATCAGCTCCTCTGCAGAGTTCCAGAACCCTTGCAAGTTTGCACATTTGTCGGGGTAGTCTTTCAGCATGGACTATGACGATGTATCCTTTTTTAACTTCGTTGGTTGGTCTAGTACGCGAAAACTGCGCTGATCGAAGTTGAAGCAGACATTCTTTTGTCCACCGGTACCAAAAGTGTTCAGTCAGCCGTTTTATGTATGCATTTCCTCGTATCGCTTTCGCGCGCGTGAGGTCCATTGGCATGTCATTTCCGCCCCGTGGGTCACTCAAAGAGGCTTCCCGCTATCCAACTCAATGTAGGTGACAGGCCTCGAGTTTACAACCGCCTCCACTTCCGATAACGGAGTAGTCAGCTCCTCGAAGTCAAGTCGAGCTTTTCCGAGAACCTTACTGAGTGAGAGCTTCATAGTACGAACCAGACGCTCCCACCATCCGCACCATGGATCGCTGGGAAAAATAAACTTCCAGGTGATCCTCTTCTGACCCAAGTACGACGACATCGTCCTCTTGTGAAATCATCTGGAAGAGCTTCTCCTGGTCTCTTGACATATTCCTAAGCGTCCTTGCATTATGTGAATAAATTACGCGAGGTAGACCCCTTCGTTTTACAAAGTGTACCAAACACATCAGAAAGGCTTCTGAGGTCAGGCTCGAAACCAGTTACAGGTAGACTGCTTGTGATGTAGCACAAAGTAAAAGCCATAGGAAAGGCCCCGGCTGCAGTCACAACAAAGAGTGACCCTGCAAAGTCAACTCCAGTGACTTCGAATGGGTTCATTGGTGTCAAACAATGATGTGATATAGGAGCAGTCTGAGCATCGCCTGGGCTAATACTGAAGCGCCTGCACATATAGCAACCATGTATCACTTTTTTGCCAGTTTTCGTGCCTGGCAGATCCAATACTGCTGTCTCAACTGTGACAAAAAGTGTCTCTCACACCTTCATGCAAAGTTTCGCAGTGTGCTCGTAATGTCAGTAATGTATAAAAGCGATGATCGTGTGGGAGAATAACTGAGTGTTTCACCTCTTCAAATGCTTCAAAGTGTAACAGGCGCCCACTGACCCGAAGTATGTTGTTGTCATTCAAGGACATGTTCGTCTCTGATGCGAAAGTGCTCCTTTGCAAATGTGTCTTTCCGAATCGAGCTCATTTCTTCTCTGAAGGCTTGTCGCTGTACATGCCTGATTTATTAATTTTCAGCTTCAGCGATTTCCTCCGCTTCTAAAGATGTGGTGGGTGCTGTGGTTTTCAGACGGCAGCGTTCAATGAATCTGAATATCTAAGCCGTGACCCCGAGTAGCGTTTCAATTCTGCTGTAACTGTTTATGTGCAGAACTGGTGTCGACGTTGCCTCGCTGGTTATCACGACGTGCACGGCAATCATTTCAGAGGAAATCCTGTCATCGGTGCTAATAGCTTCTGAAGGCTGTAGAGGCCATCAGTTTTCTGATTCACTTAGTCAGTGTGGTTCATGACGCCACATTCTACTAGACAATAATTTCTCCATCGAAATTCCACGTGTAAGCAGTTTGGCCGAATTTGCATGTCCAAGACAATACCTCCATAAGAAAGGCTCTGCTTTCTTCCTGATTTCTTTGGCCCTGTTTGGCACAAAGTGCTTCCACTTCATCACGTCGCCTTTTATACACGAAAGTGTATTGTGGAATTCGACCACATTGTACAGTTGATCTCAAAGCCTGTGAGTGCGCTTGATACATAGTAAAGTAATCTTGCTCCTATCAAGGCTCCTGGAAACTCTAGCCGAGGTACTGTCATTGTCTTTGTAGCGAGAGTAGAGAGAGAGACGTGAGACGATGCCGAAGGCGGCCAACGGGGCCGTGCCATCTGCCCACACACAGGTCGGCATGGCCGATGGTTGCATCTGTCTCAGGCGCGGTATGTGTGGTGTGTTCTGCTATAGGTGGGGCAGGCACGACGTACACAGGCGCGTCGGTCATAGTTGTAGCATCCCGCACGTACGGCCATGCTTGGTGAGGGGCACGAGCGTCTGCTGCAGCATACATCAAAGGTGATGCTTGTAGCTGCTGGCAGGACGCGCAGAATCTCGAGGCCAAAGGGAGGTTGTGTTCATTGGAGATTGTCGACGCTGAAAGCTCCGCGATCGGGACTTGAATAACGGGCAAAAGGTTGTCTGGGCCAGACTCCGAGACATGCAGCAATGTAAACGTCGTGCAGTCTGGCAGCGCTGAGGTGCCCCATAACATCGATGTCAGTGAAGATGTGCAGGTGGCAGGCACGTGCGACAGATTTTCGTACGCCGGCTGCAAGGAAATGCACCTCTCTGTGGGGAGGTGCGTTTCCTTGCATGTTCCTTGCCTGGGGAGGTGCAGTCTCGATGTTCCTGCGACCGGATCTGAGGTAGAAGGAGCAGTAGCCACGGTAGTGAGGTCGTCTTCAATGGAGGGCTGCAGGCTGGTTGGTACCGCGCGCTGCGATGCTGGGGAAACCCGGAAGTCGCGGACCCCCGGAAGCGGGCGGTATTTGAGGCCGTAGCAGTCGAGCAGCGCAGCACGCAGGGCGTCTTATGGCTGCAGGCTTGTGGTTGATGTGGCAGCAAGATGGCGAAACTTGACCGGCAGCACGTCGAGCAAGATGGCGTGCATAAACGGCTGGTCCGTGACGCCATTAACCGCGAGAACGACATGATTGATTGATTGATATGTGGGGTTTAAAGTCCCAAAACCACTATATGATTATGAGAGACGCCGTAGTGGAGGGCTCCGGAAATTTAGACCACCTGGGGTTCTTTAACGTGCACCCAAATCTGAGCACACGGGCCTACAACATTTCCGCCTCCATCGGAAATGCAGCCGCCGCAGCCGGGATTCGAACCCGCGCCCTGCGGGTCAGCAGCCGAGTGCCTTAGCCACTAGACCATCGCGGCGGGGCCCGCGAGAACGACATAGAGCCGCATGACTCATGCTTGCAGTAGAACGGGTGGTACGGCGGCACTGGCGGCACTGGCGGGCAGAGTCTTGGAAGCATGACAGCTGGTGGCTCGTCTAAGGGCGTGTTTTTCAGGTCACCAGTGTAGCGAGAGTAGAGAGACGTGAGATGAACGTCGAAGGCGGCCGACGGGCCGTGCCAGTCTCGTCACTTTATTCCAGGGCTGAAGCGGTGGTGGTAAAAACATTTATTTAAGGAAGATTTTCTGCGGAGAAGCTCCGAGTAGTCAGGGGGGGAGGGGGGGTTATTCCAGGATTTTACTTGCAGCAGCCGCTCTGCAGACCCGTTCGATCAGACTCAGCTGATCTTCCAGGTTCTCGCTGGCCAGCAACTCCTCCCAACGCTCCGCTGTTGGATTTTGTATGACATTCTCACGTGACGTGGTACAGAGTGGCTCTAGCTGAACACTAAGGGCAGAGAGGAGAGTATGTCGAGGGATGCATTTCGCTCAGGGTGTGCGAATATGAAAACGTGCCGGTTTGAAATTGCCTCACGCTGCCCGATTCCTTTTTATTTAGTGTTCGGTGTGGTGGGGAATAAGCTTTCTCAAGTCCTCTGTAATTTTTTAGGATTGCCGAATCGTCGCAAGGGACGGGAACGATTTGCTGAGGCGCGGAGTCGGAGGGTTCTCGGCTCGCATACCCTCGAGCTACCCTATCCGCTGCCTGATTTTCCTCCAGTCCCATGTGAACCGGGGTCCATATAATCCGATGCCAAATTCTCAGTGGGTGTGTATTGGGATGCTCGCCAGTGTCTATAGCGCTCGGGATGTCGTTGAGGGCGGGTTGGCTGACGCGCCCTTGTAGGTAGTTGCGGTAAGCTGCTTGAGAGCCCGTGAGAACTGTAAACGTGCGTCGTTGTCTGTGGCCGAGGGCGAGATCGAGCGCGATGGCAGTTTCTTCAGCCTATGTGATGTTGTGGCACCGCACGGAAGCACTGGTACGTTCTTTGAGTGTGTGGTCCACGACTGTGGCTACTGCCTAACAGTTTGCATGGTCATTGTTGGCGGCGTCAATATAGTACGTAGTGTTCTTGAGAGCATGAGTTTGTTCGAAAGCTTCCACTCTGGCTTCCCGTCGGCTCTGATGTAGTCGGGGATTCATATTGTGGGGGATGGGAACGACCAAATAGCACGAAGTTGATCCGGGATTGGTCTTGCGGCGAGCTGCGTCGTGAAACTGGCCGATGTAGCCGAGGCGTAGGAGCAGGTCACGGCCTGTATGCGTTCGCGTAAGCCACTGCAGTTGTGTGGGGCAAATTGTGCTTCACGAAGTTCGGCATAGGTGTTGCGCAGACCCAATGAGAGGAGCTTCCTTGAGGGAGTGCCTCGTGGTAGCTTTAGTTCCGCTTTGTAGGCCTTGCGGAGCATTGCGTCTACTTGGTCCTGCTCGCTTTTCGTGAGGCGTTGGCAGGGAAAACTATATGCCACCCTACCTTACTACGAGGCTACGTATGAGTTTCAAGGTGTCCTCCTCGTGCATGCCACGGCGACGAGTGGCTACCCGAGATATCATTCGGGTCGCTTGCAGTGTAGTGGTGTGGAGGAGGGAAAGTGTGATTCACATGGCAGTATACGCGTCTGTATCCACATACCCAATATGTGAATGGTAGGTTTCTCTGGGATTTGTTGGCCAGCAAGGACGACGTGGAGGCAGGAGCCTTGGTCGTTCTGCGTTGATGGTAGGAGCTTGCATGAATAAGTTCGTAGAAGCTCGGATTTTTCTGTTGCACAGGCCAGGCTTCGTGCCTGCGCGTATTCATCGACACATGTGGCTGCCTGATGCAGTTATAGAGCGGCGGCGTCTGCCAGCGTCGGACACGCCCGGCGCGTTAACTTGTTCTGTTCTGGCGCAGATCGAGCTAGGTTTGAACTGCGCGGCGAGTTGGCTAAGAAACGATGATGGTGATGATGATGATGACAATGACGACGACAACGACGACGACGACGACGATGATGATGATGATGATGACGACGACGACGTTACAGTCTTGATAGGTGCTACCCGGGCTTTTGCAATCAGCAACTCGGGCTTCGCTGAACAGCTCGGTACGACGTAAAGCGCTGCACCATATGCCAGAGGGCTTGCGTCGCAAAAAACATGCACCTGCAGCTCTCGGGGTGAAGTATGTGATTTGGATCCGCTGCCAAGATAACGCGGCACGGAGACATTCTATAGAAGCAGCAGTTGCCACACCCAATCACGCCACTCATCCTGAAGATCCTGAGGTCAACCCATGCTGTTCCGCGTGCCCATAACTTCTGGAAGATCCTTACAGCAATGGTGAATGGCACAACATATTCCATTAGGTTAAATATTTTTGAAGCAACTTGAAGAACGAACCATTTGGTATCGCACTTTTTTAATACATTCAATAAGGACCCTAAACAATGTGAAATTATCCGCGTGTGGATTCCATGTTTTTCCAAGTAATTTCACACTTGTCTCATGGAGGATAGCCAGTTCCTTGCCTGCGGACTAATCCGCATGCTCTAATGCTTCAGTCAATCCATCTGAGTTGGACTTCAATTTGTTTAGTGTCATTCCTGCTTGCTGCATAATCTTATTGGCTTCTCGGCAGATTTGAAGTGCTTCGTCGTCCGACTCTGCTCCAGCCACTAGATCTTCCACATGTAATGATGCACTGAGAAGTCTTGCGGTTCTGCATTTGATTGAATGCACGCTCCTCAAATGGTGGAGTACAGTTGCCATCAGTAGGTAGGGACTGCAAGTCGCTCCAAATGGCACTCGCGTCATTCTCCACTCCTAAATTTCCTCCTCCGAGAAACGCAGTGCTTCCTTTTCTCGAAGCCAGAGGAACCCAAATGCATATCTGTCTTCCTCTGTGATTTAAATATGAAAGAATGTTTTTTTTTATGTCGGCAAGCGTAGATATAAGGTGCTTTCTGAAGCGTAATGATGCCTTCACGAGATCTTGGTAGACGTTTTCACCCTTTTGTAGGCATTCATTCAATAAAGAGCACCATTTTGCGTGAGATGAAGCGCCGAAAACGATTCTCACCTTCGTAGTGAGTGCGTGCTCTCAGATCACTTTCCTATAGGACTTTTGACGAATCCAGAGATGGCCCATCGACAACTTCTGCATGTCCCGCTCGTAGGTACTCCTGTATGGTGGTTTCATACATCTCCAACAGTCCTTGCTTGTTCTAATGTCGAGAGAGAAGCTTCTAAAGTCTTGTCAAGGCCACTTGCTTGATGTCCGAGAGCTCCACGTCTTCCTTCCAGGGCAAGCGTCCTTTCGTATTTTCCATCCTTAATACAGATGGTCTCTTCAAATTGCTTGAGTACCAGACTGAGCTTGGTTTCACTGTCGACATCGTCTGTTATTCCTACGCTGTCGAGTTCCCGAAACAAAGAAATTCGTTTCTCTCTTGTACACAGGTTTTCAATACGCAGACTACAATTTATGAGTCTGTAACATCCGATGCCATGCTGGTGTTGCCTTGAAACATCCACCCTAGTTTCGAGTTCATAGCAATAAGCGTCTCATTGCCTGCGCATCGAGTTACCTCTCCCGTCATCACCATCCACATTTGGTAGGAACCGATGAAAACACATATACCTTCTTCCCCGACAAAGGATCCGTATAGTAAGTGATCAACGATGTATTTTCCAGCTCTTTGTATTTCCACAACGAATGGTGAACTTGTTGTGCCTGGTTCGATATGTTGGCATATGTGCGGAATCGCTATGGTTGCTAAGGCGACTTCAGTGTGTGAAAACTGACTCCGGAAACTCAGCAGCACAACACACTGATTTTGTGCTGCTCTACTTGACTTGCTTGCGATGGTGCTTAGCACAATGATGGTGGATCCCACGCATGGCAACTTAAGCTGCTTTGATAGCCTCTCTGTGACGAATGTGCGTTGACTTCCTCCATCTATGAGACCTCCGACATACAGACATGTAACATCTGTTATGGCTCAAGACGAAGCGTCTGTAGAAGAACGCTCGTTCGTGAATTCTCTAGGATATACCAAGTCTTCCCCAGAGATGCAAATACAGTCGTGTTGGTGCTTGACTTACTGACATTCTGGGATAACCAGGGTGAACAGTGGAAGTGCCTCAGACTGGCTGACCAAACTTTCGATAGGAGGACCTATCTCTTTCAAAGGCACCATGTCATCTTGGCATGTTAGTTTTAAAGGCAATAGTGGTGACGTCATCTGCTGGTGTTGGGACGTGTTCATAGTCTTCGTCCGCAACGTGGCCGCAACAATATGGTCACGCATGCTAATAAGCTCATTCATGACGCTGTTAGCGTAGTCCTTGTATTTAATGTTGTACTCTTGGTCAAGCTCTTCATCTGGTATGTGCCTCTCCAACTCCTTGCTTATTTGGTTTAGCTCATCGTTGTTCGCCTTCAAATGTCCGTAAAAGGCGTTGAGCTGATTGATGGTGGCTGTTGCATCACCGAGGAGATATTCTATTTCGTTGATAATCCTAGTGCAGAAAGATCGTCACGATATCAGCTTCGCTTTCAGCCTCTCCATGCCGGTCCGTTCACTCGTAGCCTTCCGTAGTCTTCCGTGGTCACTAGTAGTAGTTCCTGGACATTCAGCACCAAATTGTTAAAAATGGCATACGGTTCACTGGCAAGAAGCAAGGCTTAAACATCACGAACTTTCTTGTTTTTTTTTTCCAGTCGCTTCGGTTGATTCCTGGCTGCAAGTCCTCGTGTTTTTTTTTTTTTAACACGATAGTCTTTCTTGGGGACCTTCAACAGAAAGATTTTGGTCTGTCTGTCTATCTATCTGTCTGTCTGTCTGACTGTCTAAACATTTGTCTGTTTGTCTGCCCTAAGGATACCTCGAACGGCACCAAACGGTCAACCCCTTCCCCAGCGCCCACCAATATTGCTCAAGGTTTAGCGTTCATATTTGTGCGATTGTCAATTAAAAAGCAAATATTGCGCATATCTGAGGCGCCAAAACAACACGTCTATGTTTTGTATGTCTGCCTTTATACTAGAAGAGGCACACACAAGTAACTCTAAGAACTGTATCGTTTATCGCACTGCGCTGGCAGTGCAACGCGATGCTCAAAGAGGTGTTTCCAACGCTTTGCTACGATGACACGGTGGTGGCACCTGCCCGTCGCTTTGCATTGTACACCTTATCACCTCAGAGACTGGCGCGCATCTTTTTCCGTGGTCACGCGCGCCTTCGTTTTCGAAGATAACTGCCAGATGGCGCTTGTGTCTAACGTGCCTAGATGCGCTTGTTCGCCTCCGCTACACGCTCGAGGCACTCTAACGCAGTGCCTTCAGAATACCATTCACCGATTTTCTTGCGCAGAACATCAAATAAACGTTTTGTTCAGGCGCAAGACTATCATCTTTCGGCGACATTTACTGTGTAATATGTAGATTCGGGCCATTTTAATTTCTATGTAATGTTCTATTGTATGTTTTTTAACGCCACTTCTATGATGGAAGTACGTCATCGGAGCTGTGGTGGACCCCGGCATATTTACAACACTTTTGTGTCTAAAAAACACGACAGCTAGCGCCTTCGCCTATAAACATAACATTTAATATTAGTGAAGGGTTACGGAAATTCCGATGATTTGGTCAAAATTTGGTCAGAATTACGACCATTTGGTCGGAACTCAGCCAGTATAATTGAGATGCCATCAACTGTAATCTCTGATTCAAGTGAGTGCTCAAGTTCACGCGTCCTGACACATGAACTACCAGCGAACGGTTCTATTCGCTTCTTAGACATGAAACTCATGTTCAGCGCAAACCATGAATACTGGATGTATACGCCTAACAAAACTATTCATACTGGTTATATGAGCCTAGGGCCAAGAAACCGCCTTAACCTTTTAAATTGGCACACAGTAAGCTGGTTAAGAGAGGCATAGCGAACTCATGCTTCACTAACGCCCTGGACAGATCCTGCTTTCATATGATGAACACAAGCTTCCAGAATCAAGTGGATCGTCTAAAAGAAGCTGGCTATCCTGATTTGATTCGCTTTTTGTTTCTGTGGCAGAAAATATTTTAAAAGGCAGAAAAATCCCAGAAGTGTAGAGAGTGCTGATCGTGGGGACAAAAGCAAGCACGACACAATTGCAGTGATCCTTGCGTGCATCAGCTATCCCACCGGATGAAAAAGGTCGGCCAACGCATAGGCGTGCAGGTTGTTTCTTCTGCACCTCATAAACTTTCCCAGCTTGCCAAACTGACATGCGAAAACACTAAGGCTAAACGCTTCTGCAATGTCAGGCTGAAATTCCAGTTTGTCCGATGCGTCATGAATGTGGTATTCAGGGTTATGCGTGCTACATCGGGCATACCGAGAGGTGCCTCGATGAGCACCTGCGTAAACACGCACGTAATTTCGTACGTAATGACAATAAAGGCTTCTTGGCTCAGCAGGTGTGGTTGTCATGTGCTGTTTGTATTGCGTAGGCACGCAGTTGTATCACATAGGCACAACAGTTGTATTGCATAGGCACAAATATGATCGCACTCGCATAATTATTGAAGCAGAGAGAGTGGCTTGGGACTGTGACAACTGCGTGAATTAACCATCGGTTGCCCTCCTTGATAAAGAGCTTCATTATCTGGCTAATGACGCATATGTGTACTAAATCAGATATTCTGCTTCTTGCTTCGGTTGTATGAAGTTTGTCGCTTGTTCAAATACTAACTTTCCTGTCTTTCTTTTTTTCTTTATTTTTCTGGTTGTCACATATAAGTACAGTGTGGGATAAATAAACCTTGATTCGATTGTCTGCTATTGTACTTGTCCTTTTCCCGTCCATGTTTTCTACCGCGTAGTATACTTGGGTCATGGTGTCAGCGAACGTGCACCTAAATAAAAATACCCAACTGCTTTTCTATCCAATCGGAAAGCAGCCGCCGTCGCCGGAAATCAGACTCGCATCCTATAGAGGATATCAGTACTCCGCTGCTATAGGTGTCCCAGCTAATTTTCTCTTGTTGTCAAAAAGGTTGTTCAGTCAGTCTTAGATTGTGATGCATCAAAGCGTCTCTCATAATCGGGCGGCAATTTGTTGCCGATGTAGTTGAATACCTCCTTCGTCTTGCTTCGTGCCATTTTCGTCACACTACCCCGTATCACCCGCAGGCTAATGGTTTGACGGAACGAACTAATAGGACTCTCGTTAACATGATTTCCATGTATGTTGATTCTGGACACAAAACATGGGACGCAATTTTGCCATTTATAACTTTCGCCTACAACACAGCACAGCACGAAACAACGAGATACAGTCCATTTTATCTGCTCTACGCACGCCAACCCCGCACAGCTCTTGACACTATCCTTCCTTTTTCCGAGACTGATCAACCTACTCTCGCCGAAACCATTTGCCGCGCAGAAGAGGCCCGGCGCATCGCCTGTCTTCGAACTTTCGTCTCACGGAAACGCTCCAAGAACCGTTACGACAGAAGTCACCGGCACGTATTGTTTGAGAAAGGGGATTTGGTGTGGCTTTGGACGCCGCTTCGCAAGCGCGGCCTCTGCCAAAAGTTTCTGGTCAACTACACTGGTCCATTTGTTGTCCTGGAACGTCTCAGCGATGTCACGTACGTGATATCTCAGCTGTTGTCAACTGGCCGCCACTCAAGCAAGACCAACGTCGTTCATGTTGCCCGTCTAAAACACTATCATCGTCGCAACGAAGCCTAACTCGCCCGGTGGGCATCGTCTGCAAAGGGGGAATTGCTACGATACTGAGGGGGCGCGTGGAAGAAGAGGAGAACGAGGTTGGCACGAGCGGTGATCAGCCAGATCCCTGGACTCTCGCATTCATCATCTCCTGTAAATAAAGACATCTCACCGTAACAAGATTGTGGATTTGGGACGTTGAAACAAATGCCAATCAATCAATCAATGATGCATCAAATGTCATTCCATTCCAGCTTCAATCAATGAGGAAAACACGCAATATGTCATTAGGTCCTGTTTCAAAAGTTCTGTAAAAAATTTCCCTTGGTTCCGGTGATTCGCGTTGCATTTAAAGCTGTTTACATCTGTCGGTACAGGGGTGTTCGCCATGGTGGTCTATGTGGTTGTGGTGCTCAACAGCCGATACAGAGATCGTTACATCGAATGCCGGCTGTGGCGGCCCCATTTCGATGAAAGCGAAAGGCCCGTGTGTTTAGGTTTAGGTGCTCGTTAAGGAGCCTTGTACGGGTTAAGCGCACAAAAGGACAAAAGGAAGAGAGCCTGTGTGTGTGTACAACTCTCTTCTCGTCCGTGTAATTTTGTGCTCTCAACTCATACTGGTATGATCAACCAACGAGCACGTATTTAAGGAACACCATGTCATCGAAATTTCGGAGCCCCTCAAATATGACGTCACTCATGATCATATCATAGTTTCGGGACGTTTAACTCCAGTAATCATTATTGTTTAGAGGTGCGGGCCTCCGAAGGTACAATATTACTCTCTTGTACTTCTCGCGAACGTCCTATTTACTCCCTAGTTATATGCTCATAAGCAATATTTGTGCTGACCGTAAGTAACTATAATCAGTATAACGGTAGAGCAAAATGTTTATAGTAAGCTGTTCTTGACGTTCGGCCAGTACAGGTGCGTATACGAATACCCCTTAATATACCGCGTTGTCCTGGAGGCCTCTAAGCGAGCGCTGTCGGCAGCCTTCGAATAAATGGTCCAATCGTAGTTGCAAAGGCCGCCACGAGCCTCGGCTCTAATGCATCGTATTTTCGAAAAAAGAAAACAATCAATAAAAGCATTCGATCTCTCGCTTGTCGCTGGGAACGAGCGTGCGGAGAATACTGATTAGACTGTCCGAGATGATAGAGGGCGTCATGCGGAATCATGCATGGTATAACTTGCCACACGCAGCACGCCACGCCTGAGTGCTTCTCGGTCACATTTTGCGCGAACCTAGACCGTAAAAAGGAGTGCAGCGTAGATAATATGAACATAAATCTCGAGCCTCCCCACTCCCCCCTTTCTTTTCTTCTTAAGCACAGAGAGACGAGAACTTGAGCCGCCTATCAGTCACGCTTGTGAGAGTTCAAGTAATTTATTCTTTTTAAATGGAGAACACAAATCGCGGACGATGCCAAACACGAACTAAGGAGACTGTTTGTAAAATTACATAAGCAGTTGGGAGAGTACGAGAGGAAAAAAATAAAACTTCCAGGAACAAGAGAATCTAGTACAATGACATCCTGTGAGTTTACCTACCTGGCCCTTTATCTTGCACGCTGGGACAATTTCTCACGACCTCTTTTCTTTATTCACGTGTCGTATCCTTTGAATTAATCGCTCCGGGGCACTATGTTTTCTGGCTGAGTTTGAAGCGATCTTTGCACTGTATTCGACTGCACGACGTAGAAATTGTACGCCGTGCTTTCTTTTTGTTCGCCTAGGTCGACATCCTCTCGGCAGACTTCCATTCACATTTCGCTGCCCCGCCGTGGTGGTTCAGTGGCTAAGGTACTTGGCTGTTGAGTCGCAGGTCACGGGATCGAATACCGGACGTGGCAGTTGCATTTTCGATGTAGGCGAAAATGTTGTAGGCCCATGTGCTCAGATTCGGGTGCACGTTAAAGAACCCCACGTGGTCGAAATTTCCGGAGCCCTCCACTACGGCGTCTCTCATAATCATACGATGGTTTTGGGACGTTTATCAATCATCGTTTATCAATTGGGACATGTCAATGAAATCATTCACATCTCGTTTTGCGAAGTCCTTCAACCGCAGAAATAAACCTTTTTGCCCGCTTTGCTATCAACCGCGGTGTACGACAACGAGCTTCTCGCATTTCTTCGCGAGGTTCCTTAACGCGAGAGCAAAACTTGCAGTAATCACGAATTTTAAAAGCTGCAGAAAAATATTTCCGTTAATGAACAAAATGAACAAAGAAAAAATTGGTTGACGGCTTTTTCGTGCAGAACTACTCCGTTGTCGAAGGACCTGCGGGCGGTTTCCTTTTTTGTCTTCCTCTAATATCGTCATTCAGCGGCGCTACCCTCTCGACAGAAAATTGCATGCGTATAACGCAGTACTACCCCCCCCCCCTCCACCGTTCACTGCGTAAAATGTTTACATCACTTTAACCAGGCTCTAAGGTGCAGTACTTGTTAACTGCAGGTTATCGGGATGGAAGGGTCGTGGTGGGTTAATTCTTTCACCTGCATTGAACAATTAAAAGTTTGCAAAAACAACCCAGAAAGTATAGTGAAGTCGGTATAATTCAGCGTACGTATAAAATCACGTAGAACATCTGATGCCACAAAGTAGCTGCGGCTGTTATATAAAATAAAAAATTCCGCACATCTCACGAGCCTTGGAAGTCAATGTTATGCGAAGCATGCGGATGGAAGGTGAATGTGCTTTTATTTTTTGATTGAGTGAGACGTAATGAACTGGCGCTAGATATGTGCAGAAATCCACGCAAACACACGCGTTAAATGGACGCTAAAGTCAAATAACAATTTACGTCAGAGTGAAAGCTCAATGTATGACAACATCTAAAACGACAATATTATCAACAACAGTGCCCTACTTACAGAGAAATTAAGGTGGATGCACAAGAACACATTCAACGCAGTATGACATTTTCAAACTAGCCCGATGACATCAGATGGACCGCCTAAAATAATCACTAGTAATCGATCTAGCTGCGCTAAATAAAGAACATTCCGTGCATCAAGAAATGCAATAAAACGCTCCTTGTTCGTTCCTGTTTGAATCACTAAAGAAAGAACCACCAGACGTTATTATGAGGAATGACGCGAGTGGTTCAAAAATTTAATTTTCGCGTGGTTAGACGAGACAGGTGGTGCGCAGTTGAACAGCGTGGCGCAGTTGAACCAAAAAACGTCTGCAATCTCAAAGCCAATGGCGGGAAATAGATCAATGGCCGTTTTTGCTGCTGTGGCTCCCGCTACTTTCGGTCTGCTGCTACTAGCGCAGTAAAGCCGAGCAACGTTGCGCACGGCAACAGTGACGTGAGTCGGTCCGGTCAGTCCGCTTCCTGAGGCGGGTAAATTGAAGTGCGCTAACCGGATGTGGACCACTAAAATGTGATTTTATTTCAAAATAGGTCCTTCCTTGGCACAAAAGCAACACTACGAGGTTTCTGAATCACTATTGCAACAATCAACGTCGAATTTAGTGTCCTTTTAAGCAGCCGCGTATGTTTTATATTAGCAGTTGTTTACAGTTGCGTAACGATTCCAACAGCAACACTGATGTTAGCAACACCAGAAGCAGTAAGCTGATATGAAGCGCTGGTGTTTGCGCTGGTGTGCGCCAGGATGGTAGCCCGCTCCGCCGTGGTTGTCTGGTGGCTAAAGTACTCGGCAGATAACCCGCAGGTCGCGGGATCGAATCCCGGCTGTGGCGGCTGCATTGTCGATTGAGGCGAAAATGTTGTACTCAGATTTTGGTACAGGTTAAAGAACTCGAGGTGGTCGAGATTTCCGAAGCCCTCCACTACGGCGGCTCTCATAACCATATGGTGGTTTTGGAATGTTAAAGCCCGCATATCAATTAACTTCGGTCGGCTGAGCCATGCCGGCAAAAGTCACGATCACTCAATCTGTGGGGACCTTTTTTGTTCTCAACGTTACGCGAGCATCGAAACACAGTGACTGCTCCTGTGGTCACAAACGTTTCAAGTATTTTAGGTGGTGTAAGGCTCCTTGAACTAGTTCCTTCACGCATGCACGAAACAGCTCGCCGGATTCGAGGCGAACGTTGTGCATTTTAAGAGATCTGTGGTGCAGGCCTGGTCCGGTGAGCAGCAATGGATGCCTCCACGTCCAAATTGACGCACCTCGGTAATTATTTGGAAATTATCGTAAATCTTCCGGAGTTCTTCCTGAATTAGTTTCGGATTTTTCGTGCGAATGGACTCGCCATTGGTTGGAACCAGGGCCACAGGAACGCTCTTCAGACCACTGCGCAAAAACAGATCGATTGGCAAATCACTGTTAGGAAGAGAAGCCTACCAGGCAGAACATGCCTGGCTGGGACAAGAAAGAGATATCAGGTTGATCTCTCTTTATCTTCATGTTTCTACAGCCGCAAAAGCGAACCAATGAATGTAATAGCAACAAATAGGAAAGTCGCGCGCAGAATGGCACAAAGATCGAAACGTGCCCCGCGTTTCTCGCCTACAAACGACGCTCGAAACGTACTCACAGGTACAGATGAATGCGAATAAGCGTCTCAGTAGTCACTTTACTGTGTCTGAAAAGCGCGCCCTTTCCACAAACGAAGACTGCATGTGCAACCATTGCAGTGACCTTGTGTACCCGGTAACTACAACAGAACCGTTCTAATGAGATCCCAAGGCCAGCCAAGACGTACAGTCGCGCGGAATATGAAGGTTATCGCGCAAGCGTCGACAGAGGACTACAACAGCACCCCGTCCCAGAGTGCTCTTTCGAGGAGAGGGAAGCATAACGCAAGCTTCACTCACTCTTGTTGCTGTTCCTTAGGTTACGATCACTCCTGACTTAGGAAGCTGATTAAACGAATCAGTGTAGAGCAGCCGCTTTGACGCAGCTTTCCCAGCAATATTGCAATCACCTGCGTAGATAAGAGCCCACGATGAATATGCTTGATCGCAACGGATGGAAGTCTCAAAATAGAAAGAAAGGGGGTAGAGTTAGTTGTGGTAGCATGGAACACCCAAGGAGGGAGAGAAGAATGCGCAATCTTGGTTTTCACAGTTCCGAAAAGTGCCGCTAGGCTACTGGGATGTTAGGCAGGTCACGCTCCTGTGATCACCTTCATATCACGCGTGACTGTACAATCCTCCCCACCACAAGATAAGGGCGCTAGCAAGCGTCCACCCCTTCTCTTCGCGGAGCAAAGTACGCGTGGGAGACGAAAGCGCGCGCCGCCGCGTCGTGACGATGTCGCGACGTGCGCTCATTGTGCCATCTTGCTGGTAAGTCTGAAAACATGGTAGTTCCCCCTGAGATGCCCATCAACAGCGGTGAGTGGTGGATATAAATAGCTTGCCGTATGAACGTTGGAGGTCGTATCCTCCGCGGCTCAGTGGTTAACACGTTGCACTGACATTTCAAGGTTCCAAGTTCGATTTCGCACGCCGGAGTTTTTTTTTCTGAATTATTTTTCTTTCTTGCCTGTTCATATATATGTGTATACGTGTACATATACGGTGAGCGACGGCGACGCCGACGACGACAACAAAATCCAACCGAGAGTGTTCATATAGTTGCTATCGCAATACAAGCCTGAATAGTAGCTTGTATGAAGGCTCAAAAGGGCTCGCAGTTTTTTCGTACGATCACAGACATCGAATGACTTGAAGTAGCGGCGAGATTCGGCATTGCAACTGTGTTTTCAGCACCAAACAAGCTTTCGCGGTTGTGCAGCAGAATCCGAGAGAAAGTGGAATTCTCAGGAACGCAAAGTGCTTGCTACAAGTTGCGCCGAACTTACATTGTGTACAAGGTTGCACTTAGCTGTGAAAAATCATTGGACAGAGTGCAAGGTGTGTCAACACTAGGCTAGGGGGACATGAATTGGTCCTTTATAATTCCACATGTACACACTTGATCAACCACTATAGTTCCTGCAGATGCACTCCTTTTCCATGGATGGACGGAAGCAAGAACGAATGGACGGACGAATACTTCGCCCCACTATTCATAATTCACTCCATGGATATGCAGCCATTTTCTTAGGAGGTGCATTTCTCGACCGACTACGTTAGTCTTGAACTAGTTTTAAGACGTCATACTGTCGAAAAGATGAAATTTACAGTGCGCATTTGTACAGAGAAACGCAATATTCCGCTTCGCCAAACTGTAAACGTTCGGCGCAAGGCTACCCAGATTTTTTTAGGCTGGGGTGGAGGGGGGGGGGGTCCCACAGAACGATTCGCTATGGCAATCGGCAGTCGCTGCCAATGTGTGTAAATATTTTAGTATACCCTGAAAAGTTAAATTATGAAAAAAATTAATGGTGCATGTGGTTTCATATTCCATTCCTTTCTCCTCTCTACTTGCGGCCTCCTGGCTCTGCTTGCGTTTGAAACGGTATTTTTAATTAATCTCACAGCTTTCTGAGCACAGGTAACTTCTAATAAATCGGCTCAGTTATTCTGAATATTCTAGACGTCTAACCAATGAAGAAAGAGTTAAGAAAGAAGGAATCGGTATAAGACACGCCCTTTCTGAATTATTTTTGATCTCTCACAAGGGCTTTTATGGAGCTCAAACTCAGTAGATTGGAGTGTTATACTTCAAGTGATATATCATCATGTCCTAGACCTGAAGGATGGGCAGATACGAAGAAATCTGCATCAAGAAAGCACGATGGAGGAGCCGAAGCGCATAGCAGTTCCTGCACGCGGCTCTTTCAGTACTGTTTGACTGCAGCGCCACCACCACGGGCAACGAGGAAGGGATCAGGCGGCGAGGCGCGGTCACGCCACTCAACACTTGAAGTCATGGAGGAATGAAAAACTAAGGAGAGGCCCTATCTCATCCCGATGCATTGCGAGAAGTATGGCGGAAGTGACGTGAAACATATGAGGCAAACAAAACAGCAGACGCTCCGCGGTGTGCTCTCAGCGCTGTTTTGCTTATATAGTCCCGGCGTTAACTTAACACGTATTGTAAGGTTTGCATGCAGTAAAATGTTGCGAGCACACCTTTCCGAAACTGTTCGTGCGTGGCAGACCCCAGCGCGGCGTACCGAAGTACTTCGTGGAGTGTTTTTGTGCAACAGCAGAGAGTACCGGTACGTGTCGTAACCAAAATCATTCAGCCTCTACCAACGTTACTAGAATCTAGTAACGTTGGCCCTACATCGTCGTATTCGAACTCACCCAGCAGTGACTTACGCGTTCTGCTCACCGTAAGCCCCCCCCCCCCTTTTTTTTTTCTTTGCCTGCTTTCCCAATTAACGGGCCGATTAGCAGTTCCTTGCTCGTATATAGTGTCAGTGTGGCAATGCACAATTTTGAGAGCTTGCTTCGTAGCTATTCCGTGCGATGCCAGCCTAGTGCTTGACGTACTTCACGTCGGCAAGAAGGCACCACTGTATTGTATACGCTATCGTGCACGTACAATGTGTAATTCCAGTGCACACACAACTAACACCATACAATAATACCACACAATACATACACATTTAGTCCGATAACTAGAAAAGTTTATTGTCCTTCCGTATGAACGACACAACTTCTATAAACGCGACACGATACCTACAACACTAAAAATGGAAGTTCGCGTGTGTTCTCAGTTGACACAATAAGTAAGAACCAACGGAGCGTACAGCTGAGAGCTCCGAATGCAAATACCTACAGTGAAGCGAACATACGTGAAGAGTGCCACCAGGTACATCCGGCAGTGCACCTATAACTGCTCGGGCGTCGCCATGATGGAACGAAACTCGCCAGGTACATCCGGCAGTGCACCTATAACTGCTCGGGCGTCGCCATGATGGAACGAAACTCGGCTTTCGGTTGACGCACGGGTTGACGTATAGTGCCTAGAATATACTTAATAGTGAGCCGACCGCCGAGCGTTTTCAATGGGAGGCGCTGGCGCTGCTGATGTCTTGACGACGATCACGGAATCGGCGGCGAATTTTAATCACCCACGGCTCCCACAACCAGCCACTCTTCAAAAAGTTGTGACCCTCGAGGGCCTTTCTGGACTTCGTCTGCTCCCGCGTTTTCAAAGTCGTCCTCGGAACGAGAAATTCATGAATATCGGAGCTGTCGACGCGTGGCCACAAGTCCACGTCACTAACACAGTCGTCCACACGAAGCGTGAATGGGTCCACTCGGAGCAAATTCTCGTCTCTTCTGAATTCGTACCGCTCGAGGTCTTTCTGGCACAGCACTGCGGTGTAGTCTTCCGGTGAGGCTGACATCATGCTCGACACTTCTTGGAGTTAAATTTGCGTCGCACTCGATCACGCTTGCAAGCTATGCCAACGGTAGCAAACACGACTGTGCTGCAGCTGCTGCTGCACTCCCCAGTCGCCTCTGACAAAAAAAAAAAAAAAGGCTGTCTACCCAGAGCGCATAGCGGGGCACCGTTTATGCAAGCTCCCTATACCAGATTGCGCTGTACAGTTCCACAACTAAATTATTACCTTAACAAAGCTCGACTCAAGGCGTCACCGCTGTACATTTTTTTTGCAACGAAAGCGAAACGATTGAACATTTTTTTTTTATTCTGTCGTCGTTACTTACCGGAGAAAAATATTTTTAGTAGCCCCATTACAAAAGCTAGGAATACAAGGAAATGTACCAGTACTTTTATCACTTGGCGGCACTTCATTTGGTTACTGCCCAGGGATACATGCTCCACTGTTTTTGACTACATCAATGCAACTAAAAGATTACCGTGCTAGTCAACCCTGACCTTTTCAGATGTCTATAATTCGTAGCGATGTCTGTCAGGAACAAGAGATGGTTTGACCGCTTGCTCAGCAAACATTTTCGTTTATTGGCACTATTATTTCTAAACTAACTTTTCACATTGGCTTTCATTTCATTTTAGTTTCACTTAAGTATCCTGCCGCCCGGTTCTTGGCCCATCTTCCTTTGTGGGTGAGCGCCATTTATCTGAGGTCATCAGCATCAGCATTAGATTTTTCTAAGAGGTTCACGTACGCAAACATACGACGGGGTATGCTAGTTCGATCACAATCGTCTTCGCTAAGTACACAGAAAGCAGGCACGGCTTTACATACGACTACTACGCAGAAAAAAACTAATAAACCCCAAAGTTGTCTCCATGCGTGAGTACGAACATGTAGTACGTAACTTTTGAGGCATGTGCACGACGCAGTCAGCAGGCAACAGTTCGCCGCGTTGTCCACACGAGGAAGCTTCACGGGAAACATAACAAAAGTGATAAACAGCAGCTTCAAACACTTGCCGCCACTCGTAATCGCGTCATCTCGCAAACGGAACAGGCTTTAGAAGATAATGCCATGCATAATGACAAGCGAAGGCGCAGTCCTCAAGCACTCAAATTGCAATCCATCGAGTCCTCTCAAAGACGGCGCCGAGCGCGCATAGTACCTTTTAGGGAAATCTGCTAGCCAGAAATCTGCTCAAAACTTTCGAGAAACCTCCCACGACTCCTCACAGTAGTAGTGGGGCTCTTGTATTCTGTGGCGCGTTCTGTGGGCTCTTAGACTGCTCTTCAATTTTCCACTTCTGGCTACCCGTAGGCTGCCAGAGCCAGCCAGAGCGCGTTCGTTTTTCTCGGGCTGCTTCGTCCCCCGTCCCCGTCCCCCCGCAGCGCACTTCCGGTTGGCGTTTGTTTTTCTCGGGTTGGACGGTTCCGGCGACCTGCGGGGAGCCCGAGGGTCGCCAGATGCTTTCAGGACAATTTAGTCGTGGAAGCTTTCTGGAAGGTTTTGGGTAGGTTTCGGGCTAGCAGACGCCGAAAAGGTACGATGCGCGCTCGGTGCCATCTTTGTGAGGACTCGATGGATTGCAGTGTGGGCGCATAAGGACTGCGCCTTCGCTTGTCATTACGCGTTGCGTTATCTTCTAAAGCAAAGCCTCTTCCGCCTTGCGAGATGAGGCGATTACGAGTGGAAGCGAGTGTTTGAAGCTACTGTTCATCGCTTTTGTTAAGTTTCCCGTGAAGCTTCCTGCTGTGAACAACGCGGTGGACTGTTGACTGCGTCGTGCATATGCCTTAAATGTTATGTACGTACTACACGTTCGTACGCACGCATGGAGATAACTTTGGAGTTATTTTTTTTTTTTCGTAGTAGTCGTTGTGGAGCTGTGCCTGCTTTCTGTGCACTTAGCGAAGACGATTGTGATCGAACTAGCTCGCTCCGTCATATGTTTGCGTACGTGAACCTCTTAGAACCTCTGTCTTGACTATTCTATTGACCTTCGATGGTGATAGAAGGCCCTAGATCGCGACTGTTGGTGATGCTCGCTGGTCGTGAACGGCGTGCGAACCCGTTTCTATCTATGAACGCGATCCTGTACATAAAAACTGGCTTGACTAGGGTGGCTCTGGCTGACTAGCCGAGCGGCTCCGCTCGGAGCCAAGCGCAGCCGTTATTATGGTTTGTCTGCGAGCCAATCAGGGCCCGCGTGCACTCTATGCGCGTGCATACGGGCGCAAATGATCAGATGTGCATCAAACGGAACGCAGTATGTTATGCCAGCGACAGCTTTACCTTCGCCGCCACAAAGTTGTACTTTGGCATAGCAGTGCGTAGCTGGGTGCCGAAACCTGAGACAATGAACAGGTGATACAATGCAGAAGGGTGCCAAGACATATACGGAAGTGAAGTATGAAAGCTCGGAGTTATCCAGAAGACTCTATCGGTAAGTTAGGCTTATAATCAATCGCTTGCCGTGATCTTTTAGAAAAATAACGCTGATCGCCGATTGCCGAGGCGCGCCGGGCTTTCTTCCGCCACGTATCGCAGTCGCCCATCCGTCGCCTTAGCGCGGGTTCGTCACGAACGCCGCGCCTTTCAGTTTGTCACGCCGGACACACGAAGAAAACTGCTTTGACGACAAGGGGCGCAATTTTTTACGAACCATTTCGGTTGCCGTCAATGTTCCAGATATATGGCATTCGTAACGCGTCAAAGAAGAGGCAAGAAAGGCTGTACAGTAATAGTAATGCGCACGGCTTGTTTTGATGCATGGCCTACAATGCGTCGTTGGGTTGTCATAATACTTGCGAAGTGTAATCCTACGGCATGTTTCACAATTTTAATTAACCGTAAACGTTGGTTGCATTTTGTTCCAAAATCTGAATCTGTTGAATTTGTGAGGCTGTGGTGGCGTCTCGTAAGATTGTCACGAGAGGCGCGTTTCCAAGCTGGAATAATTGTCCGAGGACGTTTCTTCCTTTTTTTCCTTTTTTTTGTTCTCGTTTTCTGGGTTGATAATGTCTCGTGGCAAAGTCGCGCGAGAGCTAACTGCAGGCCGATACCACCTTTCCCTTAATTGCGCCCAATTGTGCAAAAGCGTTCCACATGCGTCTTCGTAACCGTTCCACGCCGTATGCATTATGAAATCGAGTTCGACAGTGCTGTCTGTTGTAGCTGGCTGCTGATATGTTTACTGAAACACTGCCACGTGTCTTTTGCGTTCTGCTAAGGAGTCGTTCAGGTTACTATTTATTTAGCGCTTCAAACATGGTTTATTTTTATAAGCACTAATAAATACTATAATTATAGGTCGTACTTATAAACTCAACTAATCTTATCATTCTCCACTCTATATTGCCTTTCCCTCAGTTGTGATAGCAGTTCAGTAATGCATATTGTACAGTGCAGAACCGAAAACATTATTTCATTCTATATTTTAAAATGTTTGTTGTGTAGTACATGGCATTTAACCACTGTATATTTAATGTCGCTGGTTTTAAGCTGGCTGTTCTTCCCTTCTCATGATCCTTGCTAACACTGCAGGATGTGTTTTGCAGCGGCATATAGTGAGCCATCAGAAAAACCGACAACTGAGTCATATTTTGCCTCTGACAACTCGTATCAAACATAAAAGAGCTATCACCTTGACTGTTCTAGTCCCTGCCAAAGCATGAGCATCTTTGTCAGTATTGAAGAACCACTTGGTTTTCTGTATCGTTTCCCTAGCTTTCTTGCTTCATTCATTTAAGCTGCCCAGACATAAATCCCTTTAGAAAAAGGAAAGAAGACAACCGCCTGTTTGTAGCACGAAGCCACAAGGAAATCTGTACGGATTTCTCAGAAAGGAAGACCTCATAGTTTGTACTTAAATCTCTTTGGTTGCCCTGGATCTTTTTACTCATTGCCCGTCATTGTTAATTTCTGCCAGCTTACACTTACTCTACTGCTGGAACAATGTAAGAGTGCTCTTCTGATTATTTTTTCATCACTGTCTTGATCACTAATCTAAACAAACCTCTATCTAGGCTGTTGCCAGGATCTTCTCGGGTCTGAATGGTCAGAAGGGAGTAAAATTAAGAGAAACAAATAGCTGCCTTATATTTACCCCCCCCCCCCCCAAAAAAAAAAAAAGTTTTGTTGCATCTTACACCAGTGGAATGAACAAATTTCTGCTTGACAGAGCTTGGTAGTACGCATATCACCGTACACATTACAATATTTTTGCCATGTTCACTGGTCAGCATGTTTAGCCATCATTGAAAATAAAAAAGGCACACAACTTTTTCTTAAAATGGCTATGACCTGTTCTGCTTACTTAGTTTGCATGATGACATCATGCCTTGAAATGGTAAGTATTACAATGAGTGGTCGTCTGTTTCCCTTTCTTTGTTAATAAAGGTAAGATGTAGAAGTGCAAGGAATGTACAGTTTGGTTTAAGTTAAGGACAACATAAGAATGTAGTGGTGGAAATGCAACATTGCAATCAAGAAACAATTTGTACCACTGAGTTAGTCAATTACGTTCATTCACTTCTGCTGCATTATCGTAGAGGCTATCAACGTTGGTGCCACTGTTGTGTCACAATTCTAACATGTGGCCAAACTGTGATTGCTTGTTGAAATATGGTACTAGCAATTAACCACATTATGTCCAGTCTTGCTTTCCTTATATTTGTGCCTGTGCTCAACATAAATGACAATGCAATTGATGACTGGAGGGGAAGGGGAGTCATTATGCTCTCTAATCTAACCGGAGGGCAGGCATGCGTCTTTCTGTTATTAGTTCTTTTTTTTTTCATAAACATATGCTTGTCTTTTTGTGCATATGCTATTTTTTCTGTGTACTATAGCATTGCTGTAGCCTTCGGAGGTATATAATTACATAATATTGATGCAAGGTAGGCTGGCAACTATAGTAGCCAGCCTCTGAGGAGGACAACGAAGTAGTTCTATGTGCGCGTGCTCTGGTGTTCGCGTTTCTGGCCCTTGGGTTACGAAAGTAAACGCCCTGTTTTGTACCTGTGTCTTTGTGACATTTTCTGGTGGAAGTGCGGGGTACGGTAGATGATACGGTCCCCTGAAAGCACCCCTGACGCAAGTCCGAGTAGCTCAGCCGAGCTTACCCCTGTGCACGTACGTTTCGGCCGTCCTCTCCAGGGACTCAAGCCACAGCACGGTTTGCTGCCTGAACGTCAGAAGACTATAAATCAAACACCGCCTAACGTCACCGCGCCAGCACCAGCGCACCTGATTATCAACCAGCCCAAGACGCCGAAGACATTTCACGGAGCTGCTTTTGAAGATGCCGATGACTGGCTCGAGCATTTCGACCGAGTTGCCGTCTGATATCAACGATTGGACCCCAGAGCGTAAGCTACGCTTTGTGTACTGCTTCCTGGAACACTCCGCGAAAACGTTGTAGAACCATAAAGCAGCGCTTACGTCATGGGATGAGTTTCACCGGCAGTTCCTCAAGGCGTTTGCCCGAGAGGACAGGAAAGAGACAGCGGAGCGTGCTATAGAGGCAAGGGTTCAAGGCCCTAACAAAAGGGTGACGACTTACATGGAGGACATGGATCGGCTTTTCAGGCGTCGGAGCTCTCTATGTCCAAATCCAAGAGAGTTTGCCACCTAATGCGTGGTGTTAAGAGATTTTTGCTGGCCTGATTCGAAACCCGCCTGCGACACTTGCGGAGTTCCATGAGGAAGCCACTGCCATGGAGAGGGCCCTTCAACAGCGTGCCAGGCAGAATAACCGTGGTGTACACCCAAGTGAGGTCACTTCTGTCACTCTCGGCAATGACGTCAGTGCATTGCGAGAGCTTATCAGAGCTCTCATTAAGGAAGAGCTACAAAAGATGCAGGTGACTACTTCACCTGTAGAGCAGCTCTCCATTGCGGAGATGGTACGCGCCGAGCTACAGCAAGCCGTTCACGCTCCCCGACCGTCCGAGCCGCCACAACAGAGGCACTGCGTCGAGATGAGCTCCATCTCGACGCATCGTGACGCAGCTCCATCGTGCAGTTCAACCAGCGTATTTTACCCCAATGAGCGACACTCTCAGCAAATGGAGGTAGGCTTCCGTCCTCGCAGCTCACCGTTGATCGCCGAAGCAAGACCGAGAAAGAGTGACATCTGGCGTACACCCGACCACAGGTCCCTTTGTTTCCACTGCGGGGAAGCCGGAGACGTCTACCGAACATGTCCATACCGTCGTGTGGGTCTCCGTGGATTTTCGCCTAATGCCCCTCGTCCACGACCTGGCGAGCGACCACAGGAAATAGAGAGTTTCATCTCGAATCGTCGCAGTATCGAACATCAATCGCAAGAGCCTCGCTCGTCGTGGCCTGCTCGCTACAGGTCACCGAGCCCAGCCTATTCACGCGGCGCTCCGAGACGCCGTTCACCCAGTCCTGCAAGTCGGGAAAGCTGAGTTCAGCGACCTCCGAAGGTGAGGCCGCTGACGCTGACTCTACGGAAGATCCTCCACTACGACAGCAGCAAAAAGATGTACAGACATAGTCAAACGTGGTACGAAGAGTTGTGACATCAAACATTGCGGTAACTGTGGACGACGAAGAAGTAATAGCGCTAATTGACACTGGAGCAGGTACTTTGTTATGAACATGGGTCTTGCCTGCAGGCTGAAGAAGGTTTCTACCCAGTGGGCTGGGTCGCAGATACGTACGGCAGGAGGCCATCTTCTCACTCCGGTGGGGCGGTGCATAGCGCGAGTCAGTATTCACGGATTTACGTATCTCGGAGATTTTGTAATACTGTCGAGTTGCTCGAGGAACCTAATTCTCGGACTGGACTTTCTGCGTGATAATGGAGCCGTGATTGATTTGCAAGAGTCGCAGGTGACGTTTTATACGGCACACACTTTAACGCGCAACCCTCACAGCAGTTACGTCAATGCTTTGAAAATTGTTGACGATGACGTCACGTTACCGCCGAAGAGTAGCGTGTTCCCCTTGGTAGCCTGCGACATTTTTGATGAATTCAACGACTACGAAGGTATTGCAGAGGTAAATATCCCGCTGCTGCTCAAACGAAACATATGCATAGCCCGATGCCTTGTTCGGTTAGAGAATAAACGCTCTCGAGTTCTGCTGACCAACTTCAGCAATGAGTTTCAGCACGTCCCTAGAGGGACTACTGTCGCTTTCCTCAGTCACATCGCCGACTTTTTCGATATCGGCACATTGGATACGACTTCACTGCATGCAAAAGCTTGTGCTGACCTGGGAATCCGCATTCACGTTAATCCGGACTTGCCAGATTCACAAAAAAAGCGGCTGCTAAACCTTGTGAGGGAATTCTCGGGCTGCTTCTCCACAGCATCGAAAGTTCAGCGTACCACCGTTACGAAACACCGCATTGTTACCGAGAAATCGGCGCGGCCTCTTCGCCAACATTTATACTGTGTCCCCAAAGAAAAGAGGGGTGATTAAGCGTCAAGTTCAAGAAGTGCTCAATGATGACGTCATTCAACCCTCGACAAGTCCGTGGGCATCACCTGTTGTCTTAGTAAAGAAAAAAGACAACACACTACGCTTCTGCGTCGACTATCGACGGCTTAACAAAGTCACAAACTGCGACGTTTACCCCCTGCCACGGATTGATGACGCCTTAGACCATCTACGCCACGCCCAGTTCTTTACATCATTAGATCTCAAGTCAGGGTACTGGCAAATTGAAGTTGACGAGGGCGCCCGTAAGAAAACTGCGTTCGTGACGCCTGACGGGCTCTACGAATATAAAGTGCTGCCTTTCGGTCTCTGTTCCGCTCCCGCCACGTTTCAACGCATGATGGACACTGTACTAGCTGGACTAAAGTGGCAGACGTGTCTTGTATACTTGGATGATGTCGTTGTGTTTTCAAGCACGTTTGACCAGCATCTTTTAAGGCTAAAAAGTTTCCTCACTGCAATAAGAAGAGCGAACTTTACTATCAAGCCCGAAAAGTGCTACTTCGGCTATCAGGAACTCAAGTTTCTCGGCCGCGTGGTGAGCCCGGGGGGTGTTTGACCAGATCCGGAGAAGTTGGCTGCCGTTGCCGATTTCCCTCGTCCTGGAGACAAAAAGGCTGTTCAGCGATTCCTCGGACTCTGTGCGCACTACCGCCGTTTTGTCGAAGGATTTTCGAAAATTGCAGAACCTCTTACAAGACTGACACGGCCAGATGTACCTTTCGTATGGACAGAAGAACAACAACAAGCCTTCGTAGAGCTGCGCAATTGACTGGAGACAGCTCCAGTGCTGGCTCATTTCGACGACACTGCCGACATTGAGATCCACACAGACGCCAGCAACGTAGGAATCAGAGCCATTCTAGTTCAATGGCAGAACGGCGCAGAGCGTGTGATCGCTTACGCGAGCCGCAGTCTCACAAAAACAGAGGCTAATACTCTACCACCGAAAAAGAGTGCCTAGCAGTCGTTTGGGCTATTAGCAAGTTTCGACCCTACCTATACGGCCGGCCATTTCGAGCGGTCAGTGACCACCATTCGCTCTGTTGGCTTGCCAATCTACGGGATCCATCAGGCCGCCTCGCCCGCTGGAGCCTCCGCCTTCAAGAGTACGACATAACAGTGGTCTACCGATCAGGATATAAGCATAGCATACAGATGCTGACTGCCTGTCTCATGCTCCTATTTCCCCGACGTCATCTGACACTGAAAAAGATTTACCGCTTCTTGGCATCGTCGATGTGGTGCGGATGGCTGAGCTTCAACGTGAGGACACTGAGCTACTTTCTGTCATTCAGCATCTTCAAGGAGAAGACGTTATCGTCCCACGCCGGCTCTCGCATAGTTTAACAACGTATTGCCTGCGGAACAATGTTCTCTACAAGAGAAATCTTGAGAGCAGCCAGAAAACTTTCCTCCTCGCCGTTCCAACGGTACTGCTTGAGGAAGTTTTGCAGGCGTGCCACAACGATCCTTCGGCCGGTCACTTAGGCTTTGCTAAGACATTAGCGCGCATCCGACTGAAGTACTACTGGCCACAGCTGTATTAGTCCGTTCAGCGCTATGTCCGCACCTGCTGTGACTGTCAGAGGCGTAAAGTTCCACCCGCAAAGCCCGCCTGTTTTCTCCAACCTCTAGATCCACCGTCGAGCACCATTTCAGCAAGTGGGAATGTATCTTCTTGGTCCCTTTCCTACGTCATCCTCAGAAAATAAGTGGATAATCGTTGCAACCGACTATTTGACTCGCTATGCAGAAACCAAAGCTGTGCCTAAGGGAACTGCAGTTGAAGTCGCCAGATTCTTTGTCCACTACATTGTTTTGCGTCATGGTGCACCTGCTGTTCTCATAACCGATCGCGGAGCAGCATTTACGGCAGAGTTATTGCAACAAGTCACCAAGCTGACGCACACCAACCACCGGAAAACAACAGCTTATTATCCCCAAACGAACGGCTTGACGGAGAGGTTAAACAAAACACTGGTCGACATGCTATCTATGTATGTTGATGTAGAGCAGAAAGCGTGGGATGAAATTTTGCCGTACGTCACGTTTGCTTATAACACCGCTGTGCAAGAGACCACAGACCTAACACCATGCGAGCTTGTCTATGGCCGTCGCAACACAACACCGTTAGACGCTATGCTACCCATAGACCAGGACAACAGCGGAAATGACAGCGTTGACGACTTCGTCAAGAAAGCCGAGGGAGCCCGCCAGCTTGCACGAAACCGTGTTCACGCGCAGCAAGATATCGACGCTCGCCGTTACAACCAAGGCCGAAGGAACGTCCACTATCAACCAGGTGACTATGTATGCGTGTGGACACCAGTTCGACATCATGGGCTTTCGGAGAAGCTATTGCGACCCTACTTTGGCCCTTACGAAGTTGTGCGCTGCCTCAGTGACGTGAATTACGAGGGTAGTTCCCCAAAGCTCCGACACCAGTTTAAACGGAAGACGTCCACGTCCAGAAGTAGTCCATGTAGTACGGGTGAAACCGTACCACGCCGGCGAGTTATGAACACTTTGAACTTTTTCTTATTATCCACAACAGCGTGGGCTTTTTTTTTTTCGTTGACGTGATCATTTTATTTTTCATGGCCACCCCTACCATCTCAGTCAATCGACCGGGACAGTCGCTCTTGAAAGGGGGGAATTGACGCAAGGTAGGCTGGCAACTATAGTAGCCAGCCTCTGAAGAGGACAACGAAGTAGTTCTGTGTGCGCGTGCTCTGGTGTTTGCGTTTCTGGCCCTTGGGTTACGAAAGTAAACGCCTTATTTTGTACCTGCATACCTGTGTCTTTGTGACAATATTTAATGCTTTGTGTTTAAAAATTTACATTTGTGTGGTTAGACTCTTTGCCATGTACAATTCATTTCACCACTGTCTGGTTAAAAATGTTTCCCATGTATTTAGGTTTACTGACATGCTTTGTCCGCAAATAACATACACACAAAGTAAAGAAACACTCAACGACAAGACAAGCCGCTTGTGCTTGTCGTTAAGTGTTTCTTTACTTTGTGTGTGTGTCATTTGTGGCCAAAGCATGTCAGTAAGCAAGTACCAACTAGGCCAACAATCAGTATTGTTATTTAGGTTTAGGTGCATGTCAAAAACCCGTGGTGCTCAAAATTTTCAGAGCCCTTTACTACAGCATCTCTCATAATCATATCGTGGTTTGGGTGCGTTAAACCCCAGATATTATTATTGTTAAAAATGTTTCAAGTCTTATTGTTCTAAACCTTTCTTTTATCCACAAGTAGCACGTATATCAGCTCAACAATGCTGAACGTTGCCGTCAATAATACAGACGAAGGCAGGAAAGCGTGTCCACTTCATAAATCATTTTAGGTGTTAATTTATGATGGCTACCAATGTCAGGGCCAATAGGTTAACAAAAAACATGTCTTCAGAAGTTTTCGTAGTGTGCCATTTACAGAAAAATAGGTAACACTGCAGCTTGCCACACTTGCCTTTGCAGGAGTGCCTCAGAAACAGCCCGGCGCTTGGAGGAGTGGCTTCGGGATGCTTCCTCGTTTGGAGTTTACTTTTCTCAAGAGGTGATGCATCTCAGGGCAAGGTGTGTGCTCAATTTCTTTCTGCCACCCTCTTTCTTCTCTTTTTTTCTTTCAAGGATTATCACAGAATGGCGGTTTGTTGACAGTTAACAGCACAAAAGCAATGCTGACATGGTGAGCATATGCACTGTACCAGCGCTGACTTAACACCGGCGATTTATGAATACGAAGGCAACACACTCATACCTTATTATAACGAAGTTCCACCTTACTCAAAAACTAAGTTCGTGATATCTGAAAGTTTGTTATAAAGGTGTAATCCTAGTACTATACGTATTACAAGACTGTTTTTCATTTACTTAATTATATCGAGGTTCGAATGTGTGTGTGTGTGTGCGCGTGCATGCGTGTGTGTGAGCGCGCGCGCGCGCCTGCATGCATATACAGGGTGTCCCAGCTTACTTGGACCAAGATTAAAATAAAAAAATCTAGCACTCTAGTAAAGTTTTACCTGTTGTATGTTGATGGTAGTCATGTGTATATACAACCTGTATCTTTTTTCATGACTATGTGCTGAATAATTAACTCTTTTGTTATTATGTCTATTCGTATCGATCACTGGTAATCGGTGTTTTGTATCGTTGATTTTCACATGGTAAATTTGTTTTTTGTACACCAAGCACTTTCTTGTATTTCGTCTGGCCACTCAACTTTCAGAATCAAGTTGAATTTGCCCGTTTTGGTAATATAGTGATTTTTGGCTGACCTTTGTGTGAACCAATGTGCGTGGGTCGTTAGAAATATGCACTAGCCTGTCAAGCTGACAAAAGTGCATGCCTCTCGGAATTACACTATCGAAGTTATGTAATGAAAAGAACCTTTGCAAGTCATATATCGAATAAAAGTGTCAGCTTCACAATTTCACAATATTGAGCTGTAATAATTACTAGAAATTTATGCCAGCTATTCAATTGAGAGCGATTGCTAGGAGTCAGAGAAAATTATTGTTCAAAAAATATTTTCAAAGGTCCGCCGCATGCAGGGCTGCGCAGTATTAAAGATACATGTATATGAGTTGCCGTCTGAGATACTCTTTGGGTATCCTGTATCTGTATTGTGATACATCTTGCAAGACAAGTATCTGTATCTGTATTTCCATTACATTCGATAATGCATTGTGTATATTAAGATGAAAGATACTGTGGTCGCAACACTATGCTGTGCAGTAAATTAATTGCTGGCTGAAGTCCGCTGCTCAGGCTCGTACTGCCATTAAGCCACCGGAATAAAAGTAAGGGCAATGACATAACTTTATCTTTTCCTCTGGCTGTACCAGTTAGTGCAGGCGATGAAGTGCGCACGTCCCTTTTGGTGAAGCAGAGCAACACAACAGAGCTTGCACTATCTCTACGGGAACTACGTTCGCTTGCTTGCCAACGTGCCTTTTATTTTCGAGATACCTTCCCCTTTTCTTCTTTGTGTCAGAGCCATGAAACTTAGCCTTAGGCACTTGCGAACAACGCGTACCACAATGTGTATGGCGATAAACCCACAAATTTTGTCGCCGCTCTCCAGCGTGGAACTACAGCACCGCCAGTACCGATGCTGTATCTCATAAAGCAAGCGCTTGCCTATCACAGACATCTTGGTGTACTTGGTGTACAATGACGCTTTCTTTGTGCTGTTTCTAATCAAAAATTCTTTTAAAATATAATATGATTGTTGGCAAAAGTGCTTTCTCAGCTGTCCTCTTGCATCCCATACATCACCTAGTCCTCTGAACTGTTATCTTTTTCTTTTTAGTCTCGTGATTACAATATGCCTTTCCTAAGGTACATCTAAAATAACCTCAATGCTTAATCCGTACCTTTGAAAGTTTGCTTTATTTTTGCTACTATTTACGCAATTAAATTCACATATGTTCACTAATCTGCCAGGGGAATTTGAGAAACAAGTATGTCATGTGTAAGCGTGTTGAGTATGCAGCACCAAACATCCTGCTTACTGTTCGTAAAATGATCAAAATGAGCTTTTGAAATAATGATGGTAATAATTAGAAGCCATCTTAAAGATCTTAGAAAGGATATTCGAGAAACATTGTTACGTCAAATGATTCGTTTTCATATGAACGTCCCAGCGAGCCATTTCAGGCAATTTTCCATGGGCACTGATTTTTTTTAATGTGTTACCTTAGCAGGTAATTTGACGATATGCCAAGCTTAATTCCCATAGCTATTAGGAGTACCCTTTGTATCGGGCTTGAAACAACTACTTTTGTATTCTAGTTATGATTGTTTCTTTGTTCAGTCCTCCGTGTTTATTTTTACTGTTACTAATTGCCAGGTAAGGGGCAATAGCGTAAATATCAACGTGAATATCAATTAACAGTTCCATATCAACACTTCACAGCACACGCCCAAGAAAATTGAGCTCTTTTTCAGATAAGGCTACGGATGGTGTTCTCACACACAGCTTTACACATTTTGCGATAGCGTTTGCTTCAATAATTTCTTGTGCCGACTGGTTACGACTGTGGCCCAAGATGACATACTAGTCAAAGAATGAAGTGCATGCACACATTCTACAATGCATAGCAAGAAAACCACCAGAATAAATCTTGTTTTTTACAATGTCAATAACAACACCTCTGTCTAACAACGCGTCTGTCCAAAGTAAACCGTGTCGCGCCACACAGGGAACGTGTGGACGACAGCTAGAGAACACTTACCAAACTTAGCTACATGCTTCTTTCCACAGGTGGATTGCACCTCTTTGTTAGGGTTCGAAAGCTTACTTAATTAACTTAGTTTTTCTGTAGCACAGAACTCTACGCGGACATGTCCTCTCAGGGCTATCTTTTTCTAAATGGTGTGAAATTCGGTATACATAATGTATGACACTGCTTTTCCCAGCATCAGGTTAACCGTGGTTCTGCGGCCGTCCCCGCATACGCAAACCATGCAACATACACTCAGCTACCGACATTTGCACTAACACTAGATAGCCTGCCAAGCAGGGCCGGATTAACAGTGCCAAGCACCCGGTTAAAAAAAAATAAGGGATCCCCTCGCCCAACCTTCTTTCTTCCCCGCTTTGTCATCTGGTCATGCTTGAGACGACGCTTTTCAGATTTAGCTGCAAAGAACACGATCCATGTTTATTCTAAGCCTCTCCAAAGTGTTTAATATCACCTAGTTTTCTTTCTTGCGGAGCACGTGGCAAGATTGTCATTGAAATAATTAACTATATCAGGAGACGAATACACAAGGACTGCATCAGGATTCGTCTGGTTCGTTGGATCATACTGACTAAACTGTGCGAAAAGTTAAGATGAAAAAGGAAGAATGTAAACGACTCTTAGAAGTGTAGTGCAAGCATCGTGTGTGTTTCATCCATTCGTCTATAGCGTTGTTTACCCTTATTTCAAGAGAAGACATCCTCCCTCAAAAATCAGGGAGCGCCTTTGTGAAAAATAGCTTCCTCTACCTGTTTCAGCTTCACTGGTTCTGTAGCACACGCTTATATTGCAATGCCGAAGTTGACAGGTGGGCATTTTTCAGAAACTGTTCGCACGTACCTACGGTAACTATACTAGTTGTATAGCTACTCTTTGATTTCATGCATCAGCACACGTTTAAGCTCTTCTAAGGCCGCGTTTCGATATAGTACTCTTATGCACATTGTATATGCCTACTGATCACAAGTAATACAGATGGTTTAAAATAAGACTATTTTCAATATGGTGAAGGGGGTTGGCCAGATCTTTCGGAAAAGGTGGCACCCATGAAAATGATGTCCATGAAGAACTTCACAAAAACATTTTTAATAAGACTTGAAAAACGACCACACATATTTTCATTTATGCACTAATCATTCACTTTTCAACATGGAATAGGGGTACATTTTTACGTGCAATATTCACTTTCATTGGGCTATAGCTGAAGAAAACACATTCATTGCATACGTCTTTTCTGCGATTAAACTGCGAAATATCTTGACATTTTTGCCAACTATTTCTTCTTAAACACAGTGTAGAAATGGATGAACTCTTTCGCTGAAATGCAACCTGGAAATGGGTCGTGTATACCTATTAACATGTTCTCTGTGTTCATTATTTTTTTAGCAAAAAAAAATAAGGCATGTACAGGCTGTTTCATACTTAAGGGAAATATCGGAAAGCCTGGCATCACAATGCAGCTAGCGCTGCAAGCGCGCTCCGGCAGCAGCTCACGCAAGCGCAGGCGCTTCAAGGGGGTAGTGTTGAACTGCGTCGTCTGCTACGGCAGGGCACATTGTCGGCCTGCGCACGGATATCATTGCTAATGCAGGAACTTGGCCAATGTTTCGCACTAATAATTGTTAGAAAAGTATGCTCCGCAAGATGTGATACAAAGAAACAAGGAACGACAAACTCACGCATGCTTTCTTTCTTCGTGTTCTATCTTGCTGCCCAGTTTTTTTCAGATGTTCCCGCAGGGGGCGGAAACTCATGTATTCACTTTCGCATGATGATACGCAGTGGCAGCGCCGATTTTACCATTGGTGGCTGCCGGGCATCCTGATAGAAATAAATCAGGAACAGAATATTTCTTTCATGACGTCACTGGTGGGGTCCCCAAGTAAAGAAAACGGCTAAAAATCGAGAAGAGGAGGGTTCCCGTGAAAGCCTTTCTTACCCATTTCGCACGCTAGCGGAATGCGCTCGTGCCTTCTTTCAGGTCCACTGGCTGCTTGGGCCATGCCACCATTCGTAAAATTTTGTTAACCATATTCTCAGAAAAATTTTTTTCGTGTGTTCTGAAGTGATGAAAGTGAAACTACTGGTTTCTCACTAAGGCTGAACTCGATCAGCTCATATAAAATTAGCTTTTTATTGCACGATCTGTACGAAAAAAAACTGACACATGTAGTGTGAAAGTGTCAATCTATAAAAGCGCTCTAATTTACAACTGACACACGTACATAATGAACAAACATTGTACCGAGACTCTCTGAACCAATGCGAAAATCATTAACAATTACAAGTAGGACACGTCATATTTGACTCAGTGACGTTTGTTATGACAGCTCACATAGTTTTCTTGGGCAGCCCCGCCGTGGTGGTCTAGTGGCTAAGGTACTCGGCTGCTGACCCGCAGGGCGCGGGTTCGAATCCGGCTGCGGCGGCTGCATTTCCGATGGAGGCGGAAATGTTGTAGGCCCGTGTGCTCAGATTTGGGTGCACATTAAAGAACCCCAGGTGGTCTAAATTTCCGGAGCCCTCCACTACGGCGTCTCTCATAATCATATAGTGGTTTTGGGACGTTAAACCCCACATATCAATCAGTTTTCTTGGGCATCTTCAGTGGCAAAATAGACTTAAATTCAGAGGCACCGAGACGCTTGAAGCGTTCAGAAGCTTTTCGAGAGAGAACGTCGCTGAAAGCAGTGTTTCGGCAGTTCGACTTTTCCTCGTCAGGGCAACGGTGTTGTCTTGATGAAGAAAAGAGATACGCTCAGGCTCTGTCCTTACCTAAACCTTCCTGAATTTGCTCCCATTTGTTTTATCTTGTTAAGCCAGTGCAGCAGTACGACTCTTGCTGTTCAGTGCTTTTTTTTTTATTCAAAGTCAAATTAAGAACACTCATTGCATGCTAATTGTCGTGTCTTCCTCGTCCCAGCACACCGCCGTGCACACACAGTGAAGAAACATTCATGAATGCACACATCACCATGGCATTTTGAGCGAGAAAACAAAGTATGCTGTCAAATTCTGCTTGTAGCACCCCATTATCACAAATAAAGGCTGAGAGGTTGGCGTCGCACGACGTTTAGTGCAGATTATTGGCCCTGTTCCCGCACTAACATTGATAACCGCGCTGGTCAGCAATACGTCAAGCGAGAGCCGCTTTAGCAAACGACGCGGTTCAAAACTACACTCCCGAATCGTCTGCGCACGCGTGAGCGGCTACCAGCGCATGGCTGCAGTGCTGACTGCATCACAATGCCACGCGCTTCGAGATTTCTCTCAAGTGTGAAACAGCTTGTACGCTTAACGCTTATACAAGCGTTTTCGTGCCTTTTGATGAGACAGTTTGCGGATGAGCTCTTCAACATTGCCCCTCCTAAGAGCCTCCTCAGCCGTGACAAACCACCAAGGCGGCTGTCGGTCATCATATTTTGAAGCTTGTTTTTATCAATTTCAGTTTGCTGAATGATCCTTCACCAGCACAATTTGTAACCATTGAGCACAAAAAATTCTAAGAGCCGCATGGACATCAGGGAAAGAACCTTCAAGCTTTTCTTGAATTAGAAGTTTCAGCATGTCAGCCACAGAAGAACAACCTTCGTTGCTCGCAAATGAAATGAACTGTTCAAGCTAATTGGGAAATGTGATGGCCAGATCAGAAGGGACTTTTTCACGGGGTCCATGGCCTGCAGGCGTCCCTGCGCTGGTGATCAGTGTGCTCTATGTCTCTATGTGTCTATCCGCTGGATCAGCTCCTTGCCTCTACACGATGCATGCTCTCAGGCGAGTAGAACGTTTTCACCACACTGCAGAACTGTCAGCTGACTTCAAGGTTGTGCATGTTATGCAACGAACAACCTCTTAGGAGCATATATATTAATTGTTGAAATAGATAATCTGCTTTTATCAGGAAAATCCAGCTGGGGGGTTAAACTTTTTTGAACAAAACAGTGAAGTCGGCCCTTTTTCTGGCCCTTGGGGGCCCCCCTAAAGCCATAGGGCACAGTTGATTTGAACTTTGCCCCTGCTGCCAAGGATAATCATTTGCTTTATTCTGCAAAACTAGCGACCATAGTGTGATAGTAGAACTTCATCGGGGCCTTCCTAAAACACAGCGTTGCAGTCCCTCGTTTTATCGGCTTTGAATGCGTTGGGAGGCTTTTCCGACCGCGGTTCATAGCACCAGCAAATATGTTAAAACGAACTAGAGAGACGAAGGTCAAGAAAGCGGATTGTGCCTCCTTATGGTATTTTACGCCACTTCAAGAGGCGCAAGACACACCTTAATTATTAGCAGAACTTCTGCAACCTGGCGTTCAAGGTCAACTGAAACACACTCAATGAAAATAAGAAATAGTCAGCGTAATGAAAAGTCTTGCGCGCCTTTGTCTGAGCGAGCGCACTGTCAGTGCCGCCTCGGGGAAGAACAAGTCCATCGGGGTAGCTGAGCAGGTCGCTATCTCTCGAGCGCTAACAACTACAGATTTGTCCCCTATTTTTTTCTGATTCTATGACGGCCGTCAGCTCGTCAGCCAAGTTTCTTTAGCTGCTTACAGAATTCCTACTAGCGGCGCAGTATTTCCTCACGAGTTGACATGGTTCCCGCCCACATGGGCACCTCCGTCTTCGGCATCACCAAACCCAACGAAATGGGTCCCGTTCAGACACAAGGACTCATTCTCCGCCTCACGCCAGCGAGCCCCCTAAATACCGCGGGGGAGAGGAGGGGTGATGGTGCTGATGGGGACCCGTTGACTACCTTTGATGAGTTATGTTTGCACTACAGATCAGGCAGGAAATCTTTTTCAGATCCGCACAGAGAGCTAACAAGGAGACAGCAGATAGCCCTCTGACTCCTCCAAACTACTAGCTCCTTTCCGTCGCCGGCCACTATGGCGCTGTATATGGACACTTCCCGTAACTGCTCGGCATGCAATCAGCTCGCCATCTTCTCTCATTTGATGTGGAGGTTCCCCCACTTGTGCATTTCAGCAAGGAGGCATCACGTAAACAAGACAGACTTCTTAGAATGTATCGCAAGTTCACACCTTGCGAAACAACTCCATGCGGTCCAGGGAGCCTGTGAAGCAATCGGAAATCTTTGGTCCCCGACGCCGTCGCAGGTGCAGCCCTCAATGGGTTCTTAGGAGCCTTCTTCCCAGGACGCAAATAAAGTTTGTCTGTCTATCTGTTTGTTCTTGCTTACATGCAGACAATGAACATTATAGTTCTGTAGTTCAAGAAGTACTTGTTCAATTTTCGATTAGCTTGCAGTGTTGCCCTCCTTAGGATATTTAGATTCATAAATGTGTTAATGTCTATGCGATTTAACACTTTCGTGACCGCGCCTATCCCCATCGATAGTATGTGTTCGATGTTTACAAATTCTATATTTTCCCTGTTTCGAACGCTTTCGGACCCCTTGCGTTTCAATCAAGGCGTTGACGTCGCGTGTGACCGCTTCACGAAAATGATGAATTTAGGGGGATTCTTGTGCATCTGGGCTGAAATATTCAAATTATGACAACAGCACAGGCTCAGAAGACAACATCGGCACTTTTGATTTTAGCGCAGACGAAGAGAGTTCGTCAAATTGCCCCGGAACATCAGCGGTTGTCCACCAGTGAGGTTAGCTTTGTTCTCGGGCCGTGTTATTGCCGGGTTAGTTCTGAAGGTTAGGGCTCTTGTCAGCAGGGCGTCCACTTTCTTTGGGCAGGACTACTTGCTGGCGGCAGCGCAGTTTTGTGCACGGAGGCAGCTGGGAGTGAACTTTGGAACTGCGTTACTTGGTGCTGCGCGGGGCTTCATGACCGCTGTCGACTTTTTGTTTTTTTACTGTCCGAGTTATTGGAGAGCTATGCGAAAGCACAAATAAATATGCTTGGACGCATATTTTTCAGAAACCGACGTACAGCGAGAGAGACGGTTCTTGGAGGTCCCACAGCCCATCTTGATGCTCCTACACGAAACGCTCCTCAGGCCTAACGGCACCAGCAAAAAAATATATATATATATATAGGAACTGTAAATTATGCTATGAACAAAGAAAAGTTGAAGAGAAAGCAAGTGTTTTCTGTGAAACATGCGTAGCAAACCTGTGTTTTACCACATCGCGGGACTGCTTCACACAGTGGCATGAAAGACACTACGTGTAATGCTATATTATATACATAAAAGCTTTTGTATTTACAGCATTGTATTTACAGGGCTTATATAAACAGGATAATTGTGTGTGCTCCTTGTGTTTAAAATGTATATTTCGATTTCTTTTTATGCTTAGCCTGTTCAGAGTAGTGTTGATGGTTCTATGAAATTTCTTTGTTCATGTTTACAATGTTTTTCATTTGATGATTTTCTTTTGCACTATTGTTAATAAATTTGTGGTTTAAAACTATCCGTGTTTGAAATATAACTCCTAGTTGTACAATTTGACACCATAAATATCAACATCAGTAACTTTTGGTACCATTAAAAAATAAGGTTTTCTGGACTACCCAAGAACGGCCAAATTTCCCGCGCTCACGAAAGTGTTAATGTGCTCAAATTTTCATGGTTTAATCAAACAAAACAATGTAATCACTAATTATCTCAGAAAATAGTTGACCTGCATAAAATATTGTTGCATATTTAAAATGCTCAAGAAACTGGGCAAAGCTGTGCACTGTCACCTAATTTGTTCAAGAAATAGTCCATGTTATCTTCAAAACCCATGTTCCACCCCCCGCTTAAGCCCTTTTATCATGCACCAACTCTCCAAGTCAGCAGTACTTGTCGAATAGGAGAAGTAATGGCAGCAGTAGTCCTGCCTGTATACACAGTGTTCCACAAAAATGTCACTACTGGCGTTGTTGCTGGTGTACACCAGTGATTAGATGTTGCGAAACAGTCTTTCATGGTCAAGCTGAAACTGGTATTGGCGCCATCATGTGAAGGCTTCTTATTGAAGATTGTGTGAATAAACGGCAGTCGGATAGCTGGTCGGCCAGCTCAGCAGGGACTCCAATTGATTAGAGAAATTATACTCGCGCCGCTCGAAACTGTCTTGCAACTGCACCTTACTTGAATGAGGACGAGCTTAGAGTTTGAGGACGAAAGCATCTCAGCCTCAATTTTTATGGTGACGATGTTTTTCGTCAGCTGAGACATCCGCAGTCGTTCATGGGTTTGTTTTATTTATGGCCTCAAGTTGTCTCCTCCGCCGCAAGAACGTAGCTGCCAACCTCTGTGCACAATCTTATAGCTACTCTAAGGTCCACACTTTGCTAGGGAGCAGTGTGCTGGCGCCGGAAGCAGAGCTTCTCCTAATGACAAGGCCACCGGAGCACATCTGGGCCCTGGCTGCGGAGCAGTGTGAAAGGTTTCAGAATTGTGTGCGATATTATTATTATTTTAATACGACGTGCAAAATGCTAAGAAATATGCTTGGATGCATATTCATATGGATGCATATGCCAACCTATGTGGAGTGAGCTGACTCATGGACAGAGGTGACGCTAGACGAAATAGCGAATTTCGTAGGAGATTTGATTTATAGAGGGGTTGTTGAGATCACGGGCGTCTGTCTATATTAGAAGACCTGGAGGCTCTTATCATTAAAAAAAATACTGGGAAAAGTGTACAAGTTCACTTGCATATCACGAAAAAACAAGCAATGCTTCTTCACCACATGGCATGAGCAATGAAGCAGCACTTCAGTTCTGATTTTCTTTGTCTATTTGAATATAAACATTTTGTACAATATTATTATTTTTATACTGTTCCTGGGTCATTTATGTTCAAAACGTATATGCTAAATATTTTGTTCTGAATATGGTGTTTTTATTGTACTGTTTACCAGCTGGCAACCAAAAATCACACACTTTTCACATTCTTATTTATTTCAAAATGTTTTCGTTGCTTTAGAACATATATTTTTGGGAAAGAGCATTTCATTGTGCAAAATTTAGTATGCCGCAATTTGTGCTTTAGTTCTTTTCAAACTGAGGAAAACTATCTTCTTGGGGCATATGAAAAATAACCATTTTGTGCGGTAACAAAATAGTTAAATTTAATTACACAAGTTTTTTCTTATTGCTCAAATTGGTAAAATATTGGCTCTATGTTGTAGCTCACCTTAAAGGGAGACTAAAGCCAACTATTAAGTCAATGTTGATTGTTTAAATGGCGGTCTGGAAAAATCGTAGTGTTACTATCGTGTCAAGGACGAGCCTATTTTGAAATAAAATCATGTTTAAGTGCTCCGCATCAGGTTAGCGCACTTCAAATTACCCATCTCAAGAAGCGGACCGACCAGACCGTCTCCCTGCACTGTTGCCGTGTGCAACGTTGTCCGGCTTTACTGCGCTAGTAGCAGCAGACCGAAAGCAGCGGGAGCCACAGCAGCAACAATGGCCATTGATCGCCATTGGCTTCGAGATTGGTTTCGAGACCGCCATTGGCTTCGAGATTGCAGACACCTTTCTGGGGGGGGTCACTTTACCGATTGAGCTAATCGCGAAGCTAGCAACTGACAGCGCGAGGGTGAATTCATCGACAACTCGAAGCGCATGGACACAAGTATTGCTAATGAATTCTTTGGAAACCCGCAAGGGGGCGGAGGGTTAAGAAAAGGAAACAAGACAGCTACCTGCTTGTAACAGGAAGCCATAAAGAAATCCGTACGGATTTCTTAGAATAAAAGCCTCTTAGTTGCAGAAACATTTGTCCTGGTCCAGCATTTGAACCTGGCACCAATGCCTTTCTGAAGTGGTCGCTCTACCGATTGAGCTAACCAGGAAACTAGCAGTTGACAGCGCGAGGAAGAAATCATCAACAACTTGAAAGCACTTGGGCACAAGCAAGCGTGCTACAGTTGCGCCGAGTTGCGCCAAAATGGTAAAATTTGCTGAAATTGTGCCTCGCTGCACCAAAATGCCCAGCCAACCTCAAAATTTTCTCAGGTGCGCTAATTTCTGCTACAAATGCAGGCTACGTCGGCCACCTGCAGTTTGCACCATCAGTCAAAGCGCGTAGACCATAACTATAGTGCCTAGAATATACTTGAAATATTTTAGGCACCCGCCGTAGCGAGACACGATCAACCAGATAAAGTAACAACGCTGCGCACCCATCGGTTCGCTGACCGCAGCGGGTACTTATTGGCGGGAAGACGGAACTTCAAGACAAAATCGCGTTGCAGTAGCCACCAACACTTCGTGGGAAATGTAAATTTCCTAGCCCGAAAACGCGGCTATGGCTTGTTAGGCACTAAAGTTGGAAGTGTATGCCACATTTTCATCGTGATGATAAGCTTGACAAGCTGCGAACACCGGCGTGTCCAGCGACCACGTTGATTGCCTTAGCAGTGGCACATTACACTTTTTGTCTTGAGGTTGCGTCGTTCTGGCGACGGTTCCTGCGATAAATATCCGGTACCGTCGCCAGACCGATGGGAGCGAACTGTTGTTACTTTACCTGGTCAAACAGGCCTTGCAAGTAAGTCGATACTCCCACGGTGAGATAAAAAAAGGGGGGAGTGGTGGCTTGGTGGCAAAAGCTCTTGGCTTTGGTTCTAACCAGTGCATAGAAGGCTGCAGAAGCCACCTTCACCACAGTACATTGGTGCCCTGCGGAAAAACATATTCACATTTGGAAAGGGTTGTTAGTGCTAGCCACGGGACTCTGCACATTTTGTTCAGTCACTCATACGTTTGTATGTTGCATGATTCCGAGTACCAGTATAATCACCAACGTCTAAATAAGCTACTGGCCATAGTTTGCAACAGTGTATGACATTTCTGCTTCCCCCCCAAAAAAAACTAAATTGTACACCAGTTTTTTTTTTTCTACCCCTACTTCTCGGGTTTTTTTTCTAATCTTCCGAATTTCAAGCTTGCCAGCTTGGCAGATTCATATCTAAATTCGCAGAGTCTGTCAAATGATTTGGCAGGTGCAGGAAATGCTAATATGGACTTTATGATCGATTGCTCACTGGGTGGTTCAAAATACTACTTTCATTCAAAAAGCAATGCTCATGTTCACATTACACGATTTTTCTAAATGTATGCCTTCTGTTTTATACTGCTCCAAATTTGCTATTTCGTGGTAAAAATGCATGTTTTTTTCCCGTAACCTGCTTCAAGTTTGGATTTTAGTGCTCCAAATGTAGCATACTGCTGCTTCAAATTTTATTTCGGCTGTTGCACTCCTGCACAAGTATTGCAAATGAGTTCTGCAGAAACCCGCAAGGTGGTGGGAGGGTTAAAAAAAAGGAAAAGAGAACAACCACCCTTGTGTAGGGAAGAGTCCACTTTTTAGTGTTTGACTCTTTGCCTTCTAAGCAAGATTTTTTTGTCAGATAGGGCACCCGGTAGTTTGCTCACACCGTAGCCATATGAGCAGCTTCATGTTTACGCAAGTTTGTCTATCCATGATCATATTAATCGCTGTAGTATGCTACAGTTGCTAGGTACAGCCCCACAAGTATGGGGTGTACTTTAATCTCAGTATGCTGCTGTCATAATAATCTAAACATAATAATTGTGTGCCAAACATGATCACATCTTTAGGATACTGTAATATCTTGAAGCACTGAATGTAGCTTCGTCAATCTTTTGCGCCTTATGGTTGCTGGCATTGTTGCCAATTTAGCTATTTCATAGCTAGGTCTAGCTACTTTTAGACTCGGCTAGCTAACAAAAATTCGATTTGGCTATGAGTAGCTGTTAGAGCATTTTTGTCCAAAATCTAGCTCCTAATCTACTAGCTATCTTGCCTAACTCTAGCTACCATAACACATTGACATTTTTTCAAATATTAGTGCTGAGCAAAAAATAATTATGCTTATATATGAAACCAACAGTCACTTCATCCACGGAAAGCATAGGGGACATTGTTTTTTTTTTTTTAAACTAATTTTGTTGAAAATTGAAGGAAACTAAGTGCACAAAAAGTCAATGGAATGCCAATGAGGAAATGGGCGATTTTTCATCCAGTTTAATTCCTCTTAATTTGCTACAAAATGTCATGGCACGTGTGCATGCACGTGTACACACACACACACACACTAAGGTGAGATGCCACAAATACAGCTAGCCAAGTGATGTGGTTCAGAAATTGGCACCATAGTGTCATGTTCTGCGACAAAGGATGATGCTCTGCTAATGGCCGATATCGACCAATAATTAGATGCATCACAGGAGTTATGGCCGTTTACCACCACAACTTCATACTTCTGCCCTTTTACGATTTTCAAGGAAGTGTCCTTCGTATGCTTGTTTAAGGTTATGGTAGTGCAGATTTTTAAGTTTTGTTTCTGTAGTAATATGCGTGCTTTAATATAAACCCACTTTAAGCTTTCTCGTCAGATTCCTCACCAGCTAAGACGTGAAAAGCAAACAGTATTTCACGAATAAATTATAGAAATCTGATGTAAATGATAGAGGATTGAAGATACATTCGCTTCAGTGACACAGGAGTTTAAAGCAAAAAATCCTTCTCCCGATGATGAGCAGAGCTTACTCCTATAATAGCTTGACCTTGGTGTCACGTGACATGCATGCATCTTGCATGCACCTTGGACTACAGGCACCTTGATAATTCACTAATTAAAACAACGAAAGTGACCGTCGCCCTTTCAACGCGTTGTTCCATTGGACTCTCCTCCTCAGTGATAGTTACTCAAATATTATGCAAAAAAAATGTTTGTTTCCTTATTTAAATTTTTCTAATATACGCACACTTCTGAAGTTTACAGAGCTCTGATGCATTCCCAGTTCCTCTTTTAGGGGCGCGCAAGCCTTGACGCTTTGCTGAAACTGCACCTTCCCTAAATAATTGAAATCAAAGCAGGAACACTTTTTTCTTTGTTCATACATGTTGTGCGTAGGTAAGTGCAAGAAAATGTGACTTGATAGCTCTGTTTAACTCAACTGCCAGTAGACTTGTTACATGCATAAAATGTCTAAAAATGTTTGAAAAAATAATTGCTCTCCGACATTTGTCAAGACTGGTTGCTCGAAATAGTGTGCTTGGTGCCTTTGAGCTCACATTGCCTTCCCACATTGCATTCAGGCTGAAGGATTACTGTGAACGCCTCCTGTTTACCGCTCCACTTGAATACGGCCGTCAAGCAGAGGAACTTACCTGGCGCAAGGTTTACTATGATGTCGTGCAACACTACAAGGCTACAAAGGTACTGCCTTCACCTCTGGCTATGATGTCTAATCAACAGTAAAAGATGCATTAGTACAAGCATATTCATGCTCCCCTATTGTAAAGCAGGCATGTGCCAAAAGATCAGAAATAATTTGTCTACAATACCAACTTACTTGAACATTAAAGGTGATTTGTTAGCGTTACCATAGCTGGAATGGTGTGCGTGTGTTGTTACTATAAGTTGGAAAAACTGGCCGAGCTCACTCATGAAAGTTTTGAGCTTTGGACTCACTCGGACCCACGCTTACGACAATTCTTTTCAAACAGACTCACTTGGAAAACATAGCTCACCTGGACTCAATCAGACTTATGGCTCAATCTGGGTGAGTCGACTCATGAGCCCGTTAGCATCGAATGAGCTTTTTCGCCCATGGTGTCAGTGCTCCTTAACCTCTATATTTCATGTAATTGGTGCTTTTCTTGGCACTGTTTGACATGGCATCTTCGAAAACAAGTTTTGAGTGCTTGAAAATCAGTAAGGTCATTTTTTTTAATAGCATGAGATATTTATCAACAACTTCCTTTAAAGATTTGGTTGGTGGGATGTCAAGGCATCCCCCTGCATAATTCGCACCTCTGATAAAAAACAACAACATTGAAATGGTGTATGAACAACACTGCTTCAAAATACCTGTAAGTAGGCGTGAGTAAAGTGGGAATCCATATAAGGCTGGTAGTAATGCTGAAGATGACTAGATAGTACCTTTGGTCGGCAAAAGAAAGTGGAACTCACTCAGACTCACTCAAGAAATATATATTGCGGTTTGGGCTCACTCGGACTCAAATTCGCCAAAAGTTTTCCGAGCTGAACTCGCTCGGACTCACACTTACAAAAGTTTTCTTTGACCAGACTCACTTGGACTCATCACCCAACTATTACTCACCCGGACTTGCTCAGACTTATGGCTCAATCTGAGTCTGAGTGAGTCCGGGTGAGTAATATTTGGGTGATGTGTTCAAGTCAGTCTGGTCGAAGAAAATTTTCGTAATTGTGAGTCCGAGTGAGTCTATTCATGGGTAATTACGACGACCTATGGTTGTTACGTTGTACACTTAAATGTCAATATTACGATACCCTGTTATATACAGTTCCCACTTAATAAAGGAACTTTGAATGCCCCGCTAGTACCTGTGGGGTTCAACGTTATCGTCCCGAATCAACGAAAACTTGCTACCACCAAACACAACTTCTGGAAGATTGCTTTGTAACATGTGAGCAAAAAAAAAAAAAGGGCACAAGAACTTTGGGAAACCTTGCTCCCACCAGGCATTGCATTCACCACTAGCACCATATTAAATGTTTAAACAATATAGGTAAGCATTTCATTCTCGATGTATGCGTTTTTTACCCCATGTCTTCTGATAGAGGCAATACACAGTATGCTAAAGCTTTTAAGAGTACCCAAAATTGCGGTGTTTTCACATTTATTACTACCTATGAATAACCAGAAGGTCATTTGACGGGTTCAAGCACAATGCTGAGCCTTGCTGTCACTGTCGACACTTTTCTGTGTTGGTGAAGTTGCCTTTATTGTGTTCTGTTGATTTAATTGTGTCTTTATATGGACACAGCAGCGCTGCTTTTCCCCGTTCTATGTTACATTCATGAAAATTCTAGACAGGCTTGCCATTGACTTTTCTCCTCATTTCCAAACTTATTTATTCATTTGACTTTTTTTATTTAGCAGTGACAAGTGAATAGAGTTTCTGTGGTAGTGTGGCGTAGAGAGCATGTAGAGAATTTTGGGAGCTGTGAAATGATGCTCTGGGGGTGGCATCGTGCTTGTAGGCTACTGCAGAGGAGGATTATGTGGCCGAGTTGCGAGCCCACCTGCATTCTGGCTTGGGCCACTACCACCACCTGTTGCTGAGGCTTCAGGCTGAAGCACAAGTCAACCTGGAGACAAATGTGGACGTGCCACTAATTTGGGAGTATGAAGGCCTGAACAGAGGTAAGCTCACAGTTCTCAAATAGAATGGTGAATGTTGTAAAGAACCAAACCTCAGGAAAATGAGACTGGACAACAGTTTGCCACCCGCATCTCCAAATACTTTGATTGTTGGTTGGAAATGGTTAAGATAGAAAGGACATCTTAAGACCTGAGGGGCAGCATGATTGCCGAGCAGTTTTTGGCATCTTGCCATAGGGGAGTCACCATGCATCTCAGGCAGCGTGACCTGAAGACCGTGGCCGAGCTGGCAGAACATGCTGATTGCTACCTGGAAGCTGAAGACTAGAAAAACTTATGAGAGGAAGAGAAGGGAAAAAAAAGAATAGACTCTGTGTGCTACCGAATGCTTTCTTTGTGGCCAGGCAGAACACAGAGCTTCTATTTGTCAGCTGGGCAGTACGCGCGGTAATTCATTGCAGTGCGACCGGTGTGGACATCGTGAACATGCTTCAGAAACCTGCTGAGTTTGGCCAGCGAATTTCATTGTTGCTTGCATTGTTGCGGGCAAAAGCTCAGTTTACTTTGACAGCACAATCAAGGTTCATGCAAAACAGGGTAAGAACGAGATATGTAGTTAATTTCGTATTCCATGGCTAGCTTTTACACTAGCTAAGGAGGGAAGGTGTTTGAGGTTCGAAATGGGTGCCCCTCGACGACTCGAGTGCTTGGTGGCAGCGCGAAGGAAGAGCCATAGTCCGGTGAACAGATGCTTTAATGCAGCACTCAGGCATCTACCCGAGTTGAAGCACGAACCTCCGCTCTTTTAGCAACCTCGAGTTCAAATCTGAATATGACATTACCCCAGCTTTTGCCCGATCGGCAACGAGCATACGCATCTTGTCAGTTAAGAATGGCAACAGAATCGTGCCCTGAATTTCATCGGGTATATTTAATGCCACAAAAAGAGCATCCACATGTTTGAACCAAGCGGGAATCATAGGCTTATTAGTGGGCATAGGTGCTAGAACGGCTTCAAGCTTTTTCGTGCATCGTCCGACACTAGAATGCTTGTTCCGGTTTTTTGGCACATCTGATGAAGCAAGGGACGACCTCATCTTCTCTAGCTTGTGAGAGGGCTGACACCCCCTGTAAAAATGTTTGCGCCGTGTGGCGCACGTGTCTCGCACAAAAGCCGCATTTAAGGGTTCGCAACTATTGAGCGGTAGGTGGCGTTGTGCTCACAAGCATTTATCACCATCATCATCATCATTGTTGTTATAATGGTAACGCCGGCAGTGACGCCTAGGAAAAAGCCTAGGTGGTGGTGCATGAGAGATAAGCAGGTCTTTTTGGCGGGTGGCAGTTGCCGCGAACGATTGTCTCTAGCGTGGGTCCCCATTGCGCGGCACCGCAGATTGCGTGGGGGGGAGGGGGGCCTCGTGGTAAGTCCAGCGTTGGGGACGCCGCCTTGTGTGCGTTATTGTGTTTGTTATGTTGTTGAGTATTGTGTAATTTTGTGTAAGGCTGCTTTAGTGTGTTGATGACAATTGATGATGTAATAATTTGGCTGACGATATCGTCATTCTAAAAGTAGTTAAATAAATGTGTGTTGTATGGCTTGATTTGTTATGACCAAGTCTGCATCATCCGTTCATTCCAAGAGCGTGGCATGCGCGCCACTCGAAATCCCACAACCTCAAGCTTGAACTTTAGCGCTTCAATCTCACTCCCGGGTGCGATTCAATGCACTTACACTGTCACCTTCCATCATATCCTTATCTGGGTCCGCCATCTCCCAAAGTGTGCTTGAACGCAAATGCACTCAGTAAAAAAAAAAAATTGTGGCCCCGAGAGAACACAAAGCAGGTCTCACCGTGTAGTGATGCGTCGTCTGATGACTTTGTCAATTGGCCCTGCGTTCGTCTGGTCGCTAACGCTGGTTGCGATGAATCCTTTGATGATCCCGGTTCTCCACCAGACCGCCCCTGTTGTTGTCTGAAGTCAGCTGCGTCGACTGTTCCCGCTGCTCTGCTCTCGTTCGCTGACACGCAGTGCTCTTACGCTGCCCAACCACTGGCTCCAAAGTTAATCAGCAGGCTCGTGCAGAATTTCGATGCTGCTTCTCGCAACGCACCATCAAGTTTCAGAAGCAGTGAACGTCTTGTCAGCTTCCCGGACTTCAGACCCTTCCTCGCTGCGGGCTCCCCACTCCATGTCGACTGCACTAGTTAATTTCCTCCTCCTCGACTAGCTTCTACACTAGCTAAGGAGGGAAGAGCGGAGGTTTGGTCTTGAACTTGGGGAGATGCCTGAGTGCTGCAATAAAGCGTCTCTTCACCGGACTACGGCTCTTCCTTCGCGCTGAGCACTCGAGTCATCGAGGGGCACCTATTCCGAACCTCAACACCTTCCCTTCCTAGTTATTGTAGAAGCTAGTCGAGGAGAAGGAAATTAACTCATGTGCTGTCACAATAACAGTACAGTTTAATCGCTAAAAAATTGTGATGCCAGTGGTTGTGGGAATTCCGCTGGGATTACAAGTATACTCGGAGATATATGATCAAACATCGTTTTGGTGAGGCAACCCCTGGTCTCTTAGGCAAGTTTAGCAGGTAGAGGAACTCTGGTCTGATTGACGAATGGAACTGTACAGCGAATGCCTGTAGTACGAGTACTGATCTTGACACCTTATTACTGTGGGTGCATCGAGACTCGTACTAAAGACCCAACGTATGACGTCATTCTGGGGAATGTGCCAGGGGTTCGAGGAGTAGAGGATCCGGATCCTCTCTGGAGTTTTCCGACTAGCAAGTTAACAGAGAGCACAGAGTCTGAAGATACTCAAGTGATGGACAAAAGAAAGGGAAAAAATGTGGTTAAGCCCACTGGTGAAAATAAGGTATATACAGGAAAAACAAATGCGAGGAACAAAGACCATAAGGATTTCCCAGTTAAGAGCACAGCAGTGATAGCACAGCAGTGATAGCACAGCAGTGAGACTTAAACATACAAAAAGTGGAATGCAAGGAACTTTGAATCAGAGGTAGTCGTTTCTTAAGCAGCTCAGCGCATATTAGCATTCTTGGCATGCGACCGAGGATCATGCAAAAGCAACATTGGAGCTAACAAAGCAGGCTCATCGGAAAAATTGCCTGCCAGGAGAATAAATTTTCCATTCTTTGAACGGAAATTGTGCTTATCTCACCCTTTTTTGATTCTTTTTGAATTGTCAATAGGGCCGTGCTACAAATTTATTGTTGATATGTGTTAGCAATACCAGTGCCGCTGGATAAAAAAAACAGTGTACGGCTTGTTGTGTGCCACCAAAACTACGGGACGGGCCTAGTTCGCCTTGCGCCCACGCTGGTACCACCACTCCTCCCTGAAGAAACGCTTTCACACGTATTGCTACGTGCGACAATAAGTCGTAAATAACGCATTTTGTAGTTGCACATCACATTAAGAAGTGTGGTGGTTTGGGCTAGTTGGTATGACGTAATGATAGTTATAGTGTGAGAACAGAACGGCGACAAAAAGACAAAACAAGCCCTCTTCTCCTTCTTGTCTCTTTGTTGTCGTTCTGTTCTCGCACTATAACTATCATTATGCACATCACAAGTTCGATTCTGAATCATTACTAGGAGTACTACCTATTGCACCGCATATGTGAACAGTTTGCCCCAGAAAGGACAATATTTGATCTAATATAGGCTTGAATACTCTCCATGAATGCTGCCCATTTGACTCACCTGAAATGAAAAGGGTCGCTGATTTCATTCATTGGGAGGCAATCGCCGTGCAGATTCCAAGGCCTGGCGTATCGGCCCACTGAATCACACCACGAAATCATGCACAATTTAAATGTTTGTTATTTTAGTGCATAAACAACACCGGTTGTGGTCCAAAGAACGAGTTAGAAATGAAGAGTTTACAGCATAAACAAAATATGTATTTTAAGTAGAGGCACAGGGTAGCCAGCCGGTCTGACAACTGGCTAACCTCCCTGTCCTTCCTTCCTCCTCCTCCTCCTAAGTAAAGGCATCACACAAACTTTCACACTCGACAGGTATCGATTACAACTCACAGAATCACTGTGAGGATATTTAAAACATCGGTAACAAACTTACCGTGCTACAAATGCAATCACACGCACTACAAACTGTGCAAGAACACTTAGCGGCCTAGAATATTCTTCACACGCATGTATTCCACAATTCTTTAAACGTGTCTTGAATATTTCTCTTCAAGGAAACAGTGAAACAAACTCCAACGCTGGTCATCGTCCTGGCGAGACTCTTCAACAAAGTACTCCAGAGGCACCATAACTCAATTCTTCAACATCGACTGACTGCACTATCACAACTACTTGGTCGAGTTCACCACCTGTCTTACCCTCCGTCAACTCTAGTTTATATCCTTCCCAGTTTCACGAACATTCAAAGTAATTGTACTGCGCGTAGGACGTACCACGGCGGCAGCCGGGGGAAAGGGTTTCGTCTCGCCGGTTCGCCTGCAAAAATGGCTGCCCCCGAAAGAGGTCCAGCTTCGATGTCTCGATTTTTCCTCATCTGTGCTGGTTGGTTGTCGTGCGTGTAGAGGGTAAGGGCATGCTCTGGGAGCCTTTTCATGCTTGTTTTCTTGTTTGGTTGCACGTGCCGGGAAAGTGAAAGTTTGGCAGGTTGATTTGATGCTGTCGTTTGTAGGCGGCAGCTCACGTCTGATTCAGTGCTCGTTTGTGACAAAACTAAGTGCTCTGTTACGAATAAAACGCATCCAATACGCTTCTCAACACTGTAGATCGCAGGGGAATGCGTCCCACTTCGAAGTAGCATCTTTTTTTTGCGTTAGAGCTGCTGAGCAACACAGAACAGCTTCGCGGCGTCATACCACTAAAAAACCGTCTGCCACACACGCGCGCACCAAAAAATCGTACTTGAGCACAGGAAACATGACGCAAGCTACCCCTACCCCACACGATTGCACACAAAAAAAGCACGAGAAAGCACGGGGACATGCACAAACCCTAACACAAGCATATTGAAAGCACTTTGATAGGTGAAGCGTCAGTGCCCTGACCAAAAAGCGGCCGAAACTGTCAACTCTGCCCAGACGTACTCGCCTATAGACGGCGACGTGACGCAACAGACCGCACCTTGTTTTTATCTAGTGGCTGTGGCAATACATTTAAGAGCATATTTATTATGAACTTGTGAAATCGGGTGCTCATTATATTTGTGTGAATACTCTACGTGAAGGCACCACTTTAATCAAGTTGAGCCAAATAAATGCTTTTTCTGGTTATTTCCACTGTATTGTAAGTCTACTCCATTCAGTGTTGTCAAGAAACACATTTGTATGCTCTTGGCATGTCAGCAAGTCTTTTTAAGGGGGCACTTCTGATAAGCCGAACTCCTGATAAGACAAACAACTGTGGCTTCTTCAAGTTAATCTTAATGGGAATCTCCTGTACATTTTTTCAGTGTGTACAGCACAGAAGTTGTCTTTCTTTCTTCACTTCCATACTTGTTGAAAACATTATGTGGGCAACAATCTTTGTGTGAATTACCGAGATAGATTTGATGCAGAATGTTTCGACACAATCACATTTTTTATTACAAAGCTTCCTAATACTAGTCGGAGGCCTTGCTCAAGCGTGCCACGCCAATTTTTAAAAAAGGCAGGAAGGTTGCGGTGAAAAAATTTTTAAACAGGGGTTGTGTTGAGCGGGCATTTCGATAAGTGGAGCAAGACAAGTCCGCTTGTTGAAACGTCGGCTCAACACAGGCCTTGGTTGCAGGGAATTGAAACATTCTGCATTCAATCTGCTACTAACACCTACTAACACTATAAATCGGGCATGGGGTGCACTCCCTGAGTTATACACAACCGTGTTACGTCTTCACATATATACTAATAAAGACCACCATACAGTCGTTCATTGTGATCAAGGCACTCGTATTGGGCGCTCAAATGTCAATTCTGTTGTTATGTGTTCTTTTTAAAGTAGCAAGTATGCGTTTTCTTGAACCACTGCCCCTGTTTACAGATTTTTTTCATGCTAAGTCTTGCCATTTAAAGAGTTTTTTAATATAAGTTGTACGTAACTGCTGCTGACATCACCATAATAATTATCACTGAGCTTTCTTTTTTTTTATATGCCTGGGGTGGTCACTGTCTTGTATAGTTCAAGATCGTTAATACAAGCTCTGTTCATGCAAACTTAGTCAATTCAAACTGAATCCCTAGTCCTGGCACAGCTTTGTGTATTTCTGTGGGGGGAAGCTTTCTTCTTAATTCGAACAGGTCAGCATCCACAATAATTAATTCAAACTGGGAGCCCCCGCTTTTCGCCGCTCCATGCAGAAGTCGGCCCATAGTGATCACAGTATATTGCAAAACTAAATCAAAGTAAATTTATTACAGATGCAAGATGATGAAGCAGCAGTATTTTTCAGCAGACTAAACTTGGATGCTGCACTGGAGCTCTTAACAAGTTCTAAATGATGTTCATGGGATCGCGATGGAATAAACGCAAGCAAATTAAAATTACTGATCATTGTTGTTGAATAACCATATTCTGGTACAGAGAACAGGCAGGGGGGACCCCAATTGCTTTTACTACTGATTGTTTTAACGCTACATGTAAATAAAAATGAACATGATTTGGAGAATAAATAGCATCATATGTTTTGACATCAAGGCTTACATGCATGCATGCATGCGATATCGTTGACTGCGGAATTAATTCTGTTTGCTGTTAAAAGCTCCTTGTATTAACCAGTGAAATCACCTGCTACAAAGGTATAGTAGTGCCTAGTTCACCATAACATCTCCAGAGGTAGCTTTTTTGGGTTCTGCCTCCATAGAGTGACACAGCGAATGTTAGCACCCGACCACTAAATAAGTTTTCTACTACAAGACATTTAAATTCCACGACATGAGTGGCATTTCATACAACACGAACAGTGCCACGTGTGTTTACAAGTCTTCTATGTGCAGGAACGCGCTGGTCCCAAAGACGTCCAGCTGAAGATAGATCCGCTCCTCTACCGGTGGAGAACGTACTCTGGGCCAGACAGGCCACTCATCGGTTTCTTATTGCATTGGGTGATATAGGTGAGTACAGTCAGCATGTGGTAATGATCCGCTCTAAATTCGCATGGTTCACAGTAATCATCATGCAGTACTGAAATCCCTAGCTTGTATTGAAATCCTTAGCTTGTTAGGTAGAGAAAGGGCCGGTTTTATCAGCATAGAAAGCAACAAAAAGCATTCATTCTTTTGTATTCTCCTTGCTTTATTCGGTTTGCCAACTCGAGTAAAGTGTAGAACAGAAGAACACAAGAGCTTGGCTAAAGGGGAAAAATTCAAGGGAAGGGGGGCAAAAATAAGCCAAATGAAAGTGAAAAGAGGAATAAAAATTTTCTGTGTATTATAATCACATGAAACTGAAACCACATATGCAGCACTAGCACTCCCATCAGGGGAGTCGGATGCATTGTTATCGCCATCACAGAATGGCACCTGAGCACATGTTGTCAGTCTGGGTTGTTCTTCATAGGGCCTGTGAGCATACCTGTTCGTACTTGAATTCAGCAACTAGTGATGCGGCATTTTCATTATGAAAGTGCACGACAAAAGACTGTCATTTTGCACACTGAATATAACTGCGTCGTGTCTCTTTTTTTTGTGTGTGCCCGAGGCTTGTAATCATGAGTAGCGTAAAAGTAAATCTTCAGGAGCATGTTGTGCAGAAAAAGTTACTGTTGGCTGGAGATTAAAAAAAAAATTTATCTCAAAAAAAAGCTTGCAGAGTTTCATAAGCAACTTGGCATATATTGGCTTTGTCAAGGTAGCAGTATGCAAGGCAGACGTATCCAAAAGTGATAGCAAAGTCAGCAAAACAGCCTCTCAGAAGGTGAACAGCCAGAAAAATAATTTTCTCTTCTTCGAAGAAAAATTGTGCTTGTCTTTATCTTAACTTTTTCTAATCATCATAATAGGGTTGTGCTAATGTTTTATGGTTAAAATGGGGCAGTAATTTATTCATGAGCATATTGATTATGAACTCGAGAAATGGAGTACTCGTTAGATTAGTCTAAATACTCTATTTGAAATCATAGTTTTTATCAAGCTGAACGAAATAAATGCTTTTCCTGGTTCCTTTCCTCCTCATTGTAAGAATACTTCATTCAATGTTTTCAAACAACGTATTTCGGTGTACTTGGCATGTCAGCATTTGGTTTTTGGAGGCACTTCTGGTAAGACCCTTGGAGTTTGTTTTAAAGAGACTGTACTCTCACTAAAATGCTGCTTAAACCGCATAACAAAAAAAGGAGAAGTTTACACTAGCCGCGTAAAGCTTAACTTGGCCTTTTTGACAAATGGTAGGTATTTTTATGGCATAGACACACACAACACAGGACTCCTTTGCATATTATGGCATAGACAGTCGAACCACAGCCTGTCCATACAAGAGTGTCCAAACTCTCCAGCGCCAGAACCAACGTGGCACCTCTGGCCTTTCGTCACTCCTATTTAACTTGCATGGTGGGAAAACTCGGGATGGACTGTCTCAGTCTGCGGGCGCAGAAGGTTTTTTGTGGACACTCAATGCTTTACCTCGAACTGTGGGGGCGTCACTCTTGAATGTTGTACTGGGCTCCTAAGGATAGAGAGGAGTGCTTGTTTTAGGTTCGCTCTGAACACTGCCAACCTTGAGAGTAGTCGGGAGTTTATGCAAGTACTGTTACAAGTAGTCTTCTATGCTGTATTTAATCGCCTAATAAACGCACTCGCGTAATGAACCCATGAACCCACCCCCCAACTTCGTCGTTGAAAAAAGAAAAAAAATGTTTAATGTAACTCTTTTATTTCAGTGCAATAACTAGTGCCGTTGACGATTGAAACAATGTTTAATCAAGCCATTATTTCACAAATTAATGATGCGACTAAAATCAAAACATAGTTAAACAACCATGCTAAATAGTTGCGAGCAAAGTGAGGATGATGTCAACCAAAATTTAAATGTCGCACCTTTTGCGGCAGAGCGTTATCTGTCGAATGCAGGACAGGAATGCATTATCTGTCGAATGCTTATAGCGCCACGCAAGCACAGTGGCAAAAAACAAAGCAATAAAATTAGCCGTGTATCTGCATGTTGCACTGCAAATGTCGTCAAAAGATGATTGTCTTGCGTCTAGAGAGGGTTCATTTGATGTTCTGCTCAAGAAAATCCGTGAATGGTATTGTAGAGGCCCTGCGTTAGAGTGCCTTGAGCGTGCAGCAGAGGTGAACGAGCGCATCAAGTTATGTCACACGTGAGGACATGAGCGATATCTGGCAGTTATCTTGGAAAACAAAGTGTGCGCATCCGTCTCGGAGGTGGTAAGGCGTAGAACGCAAGGCAACAGGTAGGTGCCAGCACCATGTTGTCTTAGCAAAGCGTTGGAAACACTTGCCTTTTCATGCAAGCGTTGCATGGTTAGCGCAACCTTATAAACACTGCAGTCTTTAGAATTACTTATGTATGCCTTTTCTAGTAAGAGACACACATACAGAATATTTACGTATTGTTATGGTGCCTCAGATATGCGCAATAATTGCTTATTAATTGACAATCGCACAAGTATGAATGCTGAATTTTTAGCAATATTGATGGTTGCTGTGGATGGGGTCGGCCATTTAGAGTATCGTTTGGCCACTTCGGTGCCGTTTAGGGTACCGTTAAGGGCTGACAAACAGGCAAATGTACAGACAGACAGAGCGAAATTTTTGCATCGAAGGTGCCTAAGAAAGACTATCGTCTTTGAGAAAAAAGCGCATAGTCTCTGAGATGGTGGGCAAGTGGTTGTAAAAACATGACATGCGCCTGCCAGCTCGGAGGCCATGCAAAGCACAACCGCGCTGATGGCATGTTGTGCTCCCACAAACAACATTTGTGCGCCATCATCCGACACTGCGTTTTGTTTGTCGCTGTGATGATGTGGATTGTGTGGCCCGTGACGGGGCGAAGAGGGAACGGCAGTTCTGCTCTGCGGTACGCCTTGGAGGCGAAGACGAGGAAAAGGAAGCGGGAGCGGGGCGTGCGGCTCGAGCAGTTGGAGCGTGACACAGTTCGAACGGCAGCTGCTGGTCGGCGGTTCGGGTCGCGACATCGCTTAACCAGGCGTCCGGCAGCCTTGCGGACCTGGTGAGCTGGCTTCCTGCTTCGGGCTGCGTCACTCAACCAGGTGTCCGGCAGCCTTGCGGAACTGGTGAGCTGGCTTCCCGCTCTGTGGCCGGCGCTGACACGGGGACCGGCAGCATAGTCTGTTCGTGGCCTGGGATCCTGGGGCCCGAGTGGTGGCACGAGGTGGCCGCGGCTCATGTTGGCGACGGGCCATTAACCTGCACTGCAGTGGCCTGGTGATCTACCGGCCTGCAGCACCACCATCACCACCACCACCACCTCACCACGGTCAAGGCAGCGTGACTGCACAAGGAACACCGGTGACGACCGACCTCGCCGCAGCGGCAACAGTCATAACGGCGAGTAGGACAGTTCGTGTGCCGAGGCACGTAGGACGTTTGGCATGTAAATAAGGAACGCTATAGTGTGTTGTGTGTGAATTGTAAGAGTTATCGGTTGTGTTAAAGTCTGTGTTGTGTGTACAGAGTCACCTGACTGCCGGTTGATTTATTCCGGATCCTGGGCCCACATTACACCATCACAGTCGCGTTTGTCGTAGTGAACTTAGTTGGACACCTGCTGTGCAGAGCGTGTTCAGCTGGCACGCTGTCTGCACGGCTCGTTTTAAAGGGGTCCTGAAACACTTTTTCAAGTAACTATGGAATTAATTCACTGAAAGAGCTTATTGCCTTTTGGAATTCAATGCCGCAAAAATTTTAAGAATTCATCCAGTGCGAGTGGAGTTACAAAGATTTGTCGCATGCTGCATTTGCGTTTTCTCTTTTCTCTTCGCGACGAAAGCGCTGGAATTTAAGCAGGGAGGGATGGCAGGAGCAAAGAAACTACGTCACCCGCACCTCGTAACCTTGAGCACTCATTTCTTTTTCAGTATGATCGGGCGCGCGCGCGTGGACAAGACGCGACGATTTCTGTAACAACCGAGCACGCCATGTTCAAATCCGCCAATGGCTGATAGATGTGCTTGCTATGTGTGATTTTTGAGCGTCTTCTGTCATTTGTCAAGAGAAGAGAAAGTAATTTTCAACTGACTTCAATCATTTATTGTGAATTCCAGGCCACGTGCTGCGCTATAATATTTGGCTTGCGTGTTGCCAGGAGCCTCTACTACCGATCGGCCGTATTTTCTGACCATGCTCAAAAAGTGTTGCAGGGCCCCTTTAAACTTAAAGATAGTCAAGCACGCGCCGGAGCACGTAAACTGACCGGCTGGACGACACTTTGGCGCCGATCTGTGTGCATCTGTTAGGATAGAAAACAAGGACAGCTTCGGGCTACAAAACGATTCGCCGCGCATTTTGCAGACCAAAAGAAGCCAAACCGTCAATTGAAATTTTCAGTGTTATAACTCCCACGACTTTTTTTTTTTCCGTGTAATGAACCATCCTGCAAACTGGCATCAACTTTTAGGGGGATAAAAATAAGGTGGATTCATTATGCGAGTAAATACAATAAACTGATAAATTACAGAAAACCTGATTAGGGTTGTGGCTGATACTGATATTGGTGGATCAACTCACTGCTTGCAGCACGCTACCTGATCGAGCTCGAGGACCGAGAGCATGGTCAATGGGCTGCGTTGTCTGCCCGCTACTACTGGCAGGCTCTGTCGCTGGACCCTGGCTCTGGCATGCCCCACAACCAGCTGGGCACTCTGGCTGCTGGCGATACTTGCAAAGCTGCTTACCACTTTCTGCGATGGTCAGTACCCTCTCTTTTTCTCTCACATGCTCACGTTTGTTGTGAGCAAAGTACCTAGAGATAACGTAGTCAGTCGCTAGATAGTTTTAGAAGTGCGGCATCAGCTCTGCAGTGTCTAGTGTTTCGCAATGGAGTGCCACGCTCTCGGAACACGGAAACAGTAGATGCGGCCGAATCGAACCAAACAACACACATTTATTTGCCTACTTTTAGAACAACGATATCCCCAGCTGAATAATATACATCAATTGTGATCAACACACTAAAACAACCTTGCACAATATTCTACAACACTCAACAACATAACAAACACGAGGGCGGCGGTGCCAACGCTCGACTCACCACGAGGGGCCCACTGCAGACGACCCGCGGTACCGTCTGCCATGGATCCGCTGCAAGAGCTGACCGCTTGCTTCAACAGCCACACGGGAAAGAGCACCGCTCATCTCCCATGCGGAAGCCACCAGGCTTGCCGCCAGGCGTCACTGCCAGCCCGACCGCACTCTCAATGATGATGATGGTGGTGATAATAAACACTCGCGAGCACAGCACCATCTGCTGTTCTGTTGAAAAACAGGTCACTGACCAATGTCAAATAAAAACAAAGACGTTTCGGGATCCGTACGGATCCCTTGTTCACAATGGGATGACGGCTGAGCAACAGGTTCTTATGTAATGTTGAGCGCATGACGCAAAGTCCGGGAGTACACGTGGTTTAGTGTGCCAGATGATCTATTGATTGTGTTACTTGTCGTCTGAATGATTAGTGATTCGAGGTTCAGTCTGGTTGTAAAATTCTTCTCCGTGGCCATGATGCATGCGTTGTCCCAGCTTATCTCGTGGCCCGTCTTCTCGGCATGCTCTGCGAGTGCATTTGTCACTGTGTGGCCCTTGGCGACGTCATTCTTGTGTTGCATCAGACGTCTGCAGTAATTTCCACTCGTGCCAATGTACACCGATTCGCAATCGGCGCATGGTATCTTGTAGACCACGCCAGGAAAGTGTTGCCGAGGGAGAGGATCCTTCACATTTAGCAACTCAGCCTTAAGCTTGCTTGCTGGAACATGCGCGATCTGTACCCCACGTTTTCTGAATAGACGGGCTAGGGCTTCGCTTATATTTCGAATATAAGGAATGGATGCACGCTTTTTCGTAGACGATGTATTATGCATGGCTTGACTAGTTGACTGCAGTTTATGCATGACGGATTTAGTTGTTTTTCTAATAAAAACAGAGTGCGGAGTGCGGAGTAGTGCGGAGTGCGGAGTACCGGAGTGCGTTGGCCAACGCACTCCGGTAGATACCTCGACTATGAGTCAGTCCACCCGGTAGCCCACAAACGCTCAGTGATTCGGTCTTTAGTTCAACGAGCGGTTCGCACTTGTTCCGATGAAGGAAGCCTGCAGGAGGAGCTCCGGACCATTGAAGATGACCTGATCAGGAATGGATACCCCAAAATTTTTATTAGAAAAACAACTAAATCCGTCATGCATAAACTGCAGTCAACTAGTCAAGCCATGCATAATACATCGTCTACGAAAAAGCGTGCATCCATTCCTTATATTCGAAATATAAGCGAAGCCCTAGCCCGTCTATTCAGAAAACGTGGGGTACAGATCGCGCATGTTCCAGCAAGCAAGCTTAAGGCTGAGTTGCTAAATGTGAAGGATCCTCTCCCTCGGCAACACTTTCCTGGCGTGGTCTACAAGATACCATGCGCCGATTGCGAATCGGTGTACATTGGCACGAGTGGAAATTACTGCAGACGTCTGATGCAACACAAGAATGACGTCGCCAAGGGCCACACAGTGACAAATGCACTCGCAGAGCATGCCGAGAAGACGGGCCACGAGATAAGCTGGGACAACGCATGCATCATGGCCACGGAGAAGAATTTTACAACCAGACTGAACCTCGAATCACTAATCATTCAGACGACAAGTAACACAATCAATAGATCATCTGGCACACTAAACCACGTGTACTCCCGGACTTTGCGTCATGCGCTCAACATTACATAAGAACCTGTTGCTCAGCCGTCATCCCATTGTGAACAAGGGATCCGTACGGATCCCGAAACGTCTTTGTTTTTATTTGACATTGGTCAGTGACCTGTTTTTCAACAATGCCTTTACCTGACCAGACGGCATTCCGTCGAACTCTCGACTACATCTGCTGTTCTGTAGTTGTGACCCCTGAATGCAGCCTATGCACGAGACGTACGCCACGAGGCTCAAATGACTTTACAGGGGGTGTTGGCACTCCCACAAGTGTAAGGCTTGAAAAAATTCTTGCATAGATTACAGTACCGATCAGTTGCATGTTGCAGGCAGACCTCTTATCACAAGAGGTCATCGTGGCTACAACATAGTGCTTAGTAAATATTCCTGCAGTGTAAATTTTTATTATCCCCGATAATGTCCTGTTTATACCCTTCTAGTTAGTGACATTCATCTTTCAGTGTACCAGTTTTTGGCTTCATACTTGTACTGTCTACAGTAATACCTCATTAACTCGAGCTCACATATCTAAAAACATCAGCCAAGTCGAAATTTTTTATCGCACCGAGCATTTTTCTGTACAACCCATGTATATTTTTCCTTTTATCTCGAAGTATTTTCGGGTTGGATTGCGGATAACTCAAAATCTTGGCTGGTAGTTGAACGGAAAAACTCCTGCCGGATCATTTCATAAGATTCACGCAATGGTGCCTCACCTGAAGTTCGTCGTTTCTTTCTTACTTAGCCGCACCTGCCACTACGATGATTTCCGCGGACGCAAAGTGCACGAGGTCTCAGCCCAGCGACATATTAACTTTGTCAAGCAACCCTGTGGCACACCACGTGACCCATGTGCTAAGCAGGAAGGCCCTCTGCTTGGCGTAGTTTGTCTCGTACGCTTTGTGCAGTGCACATGATTTTCCCTGCAGTATGACTTTTGTTCATCTGCACAAACCACGCGGTACAGGTTTTTCGCTGACTGTGAGTGCAGTGCTTGGGATTTTTCCCAAGGTGTGATTTCCATTCATCTGCACAAACTGAGCGGTACGAATTTTTCACCGACTGTGGAGAGTGGCAACTTAGTGGGAGTGTGGCAAGCATGGCGTGAAAGCAGTGCAAGTCACTAATGTTAGATGAAGAGAAGCTGCTGTTACTCATGATTGGCAAAGCTCTTAAGGGGGACACGGGTCTTGGCGACGAAAAAAACGCCAAAAAAATCTATTTTTCAGTTTGGTGATTTTCGTTATCTTCATGTCACCCCCACTTGCCAGCAAAAAATGAACTCGAAATGACGCGTCGTTGAGCCAAAAAATTATGTGTTTATTTATTTATTTATTTCATCATACTGAATTTCATCATATTCATTCCAGCACTTAGTTTCGCTTATGAAATCGACGAAAACAGCCCCCTTTTGCATTGCTCACTTCACAAATTCGGCAAGCGACGAAAAAAATGTGCTGTGCAGCCCAAGGAGTCATCGCAGCCAGCCCAGGCTACGTCGGCAGAGCCGAGCGGGACAAGAGACCGGCAGTCACCGCGATGCAGCAGCTCGACACAAAGGCAGCCTTCCATCGCTACAACTTCTACCAGTGGCGACACGCGCTCAGAGTGCCATAAATCATCGCAACTACCAACGAAGATATCTGCAGATCTCAGCGGAAGAGCGCAACAGATTCCGCGACAAAGCGGCGTTGCAACACAAGCGATCGCGACGGCGACCACGGTGCTTTCAGAATCAGCTGATTGCGGTGACACTTGAACAAGGCGCCAGGAAACAACGCCGTCACTTGTGATTAAGACAGCAGAGAATGCTGCTGCAGCAGATCTCTGCAGGCAGCAGGCAGGCAGCAGTGGCAGCGACTGCAACCGCTGCCTGTAGTACTTCAAGTATGCGCGATCGAGCTTGCGTCAAGGATACTGACCGTTTTTGACTTTATGTTGCTCTGCATTGTGCCTCTTCTGTGAGTGCAGATGGAAGCAGGGTTATCACGCACAATATTCCTACAAAGATGCATTCGTACGCTCACGCGCTGCTGGAAACGAGGTGAGCCAACGCTTGCGCGAGCAGACGACACCCCGCCGGTGCTCCTGCTTCCCATTATGCTTTGTGACCAGCCTAGGTGATGCACACCAATTTCTGGAAAGGTCCATTAGCACAACCTTGCTTATCTTGTGAATCCATTTATCTCGAAATTTTCCTTGGTTTTTATGACTTCAAGTTAACAAGGTATTGCTGTACTCTCGTTAAAAAAGGCCGTCATGTTCTGACAAAATGAGTCCATATTATTCAAAGCCCTTAATATCTTGACTCTGCACAAGCAGGAGAGGGGAGGGTTGCACATCGCCGTATTACGGTCGTTTCGATTTGACTGAGCTGTATGGGGCTGGCTAGTTCAGCTCATACACGCTGAATGTATTGGACAGCACGGTTACAAAAGACTTTAATCAACAGTACCGGTTATGGACAAATTTGCAGTGCAAATTCTAATTAATGAGTGAATGCCATTACAGTAGGCACACGAAAGCCCCCTGGACAGCAACAAAGCTTAGCCTGTAACGAAAGTGTTTCTACGGCCTTTTTAAGCAACTTCTGTGGCTCGGAATGAACTCCTTCTTATTTGTGCAAATGAGAAGGCATATATGGAGTCGCCTGTTGCTAGACAGTTGTTCTGGGAGTTCTGAACTGAGTACAGTCGAACACGAATATATCACTCACATATATTGAATTTTGGGGTATATCGAACTCATAAGTTATCCCCTTGAAATTTCTTTGTAAAAGTATATAAATTCACACGTTTACATCAAACGGTATTTTTACCCGCTTTCGGATATATCAAACGCCACGCAAGGTGGAAGGTGTGCTTCAGCACTCATCGCGCTCCGCCATCTCAGCGGCAGCGCGGCTCCGCGCACAAGTTGGAAGGTAGGTATTGGCACTAGTAGCACCCTGCGACCTCTGTACGGCACCACGCCTCCGCCAAAACCCGAAACGCTCAAACAAAGGTAAGGGCGAGAAGGCTCAGACTGTTTAGTTGCGGAAAAGCTTTTATTTATTTTTTTGTTTCTTTTTCTCCCTCTCATGCTTTCTCTGCATACCTGTCGGCTCGGAGAGCAGGAACAAAGGAGCCGATGTCCTCCTCCTTTAGCCTTTTCTTTTATATTTTGTTGCTGTTTTGCGAGTTTCGATACACCAACCACAGCTTGCACTTTTTGCTGTTGTCCTCACTGGTAGCCATCGCCTCGCGAGTGCTTTGTTCCTTCTGTTATCTCGTCACCTACGTACCACCGCACCACCGCATGTGCAGCATTTATTTTTTGCGTGCGTGGCGTGCAAAGCCACTGCGGACTCCTTGAATTGTCGTCTACTCGCATAGCTATGCCCAGCTTCAAGAAGCGCAAGAGCCTTGACTTTGTGACGAAGTTGAAGGCTATTCAGCATATTGAGGCGGGCGAGAAATGTTCGACCGTCATGGACGACTTCGGGATGTGACGGAGCACTCTGAGTACCTTGTTGAAGAACAGAGCAGATATCAAGGCAAAGGCAGCAGAGCAGCGAACGTCAAGAGTCTGTCGTGTGCGCGCTCCTGCCCACAGGAATGTAGAAAAGACACTCCATGCTTTGTTTTTAAAAGTGCGCACGAAGAACATTCCAGTGGATGGCCCGATGCTGATTGCCAAGGCCAAATGGTCTGCCGCTCGGTGAAATAACTTCGCTGACAACACCGTGTGGCTTGACTGATTTAAGCAGCGCTACAACATCGTTGGCAAAACCATTTCTGGCGGAAGCGAAGCTTTCAGCAGTTAGGACATTCAGCAGTGTATGACGAAGGAGTGGCTGGAAAGCTCTGGGAAGTTTTCTCCCCCGGAGATCTTCAACACCTTACAAGACGTGAAGATGGAGACAGTAGTCAACTGCTTCCGCAAGGCAGGCTTCGAGGCGGCGGAACTTGTGGAAACCAGTGAAGACGACAACGAGCGCATACACGACGCGTTCCGCGAGTTGTCGTCCCGCTTCCTGGCAGCAGTTCCTCACGAAGTGTCGACGGACAATTTCGTGGCAGCGGACTGCAATGTCAAGGCCATTACAAGCCTCACTGATGGGGACATGTTGACATAGTAGCTGCGGTCGCAGGGAACCAGGATGCCCAGGCAGACAGCTTATGTTGTGAGGAAGATCGTCCGGACAAGGCACTAGGTACACGCGCACACTCTGCTGCTGAAGTGACGGCAGCGTTCGGCGTCATTCGCCGTTGTATCGGCCAGATATACGGAACTGAGCTGTCGCACATGGACGACCTTGATAAGATCGAGTCGGGAGTCTTCAACATATCAAAAGCGAAGTAGGCCAAGATAAACGATTTTTTTCTCATAAATAAATTATTCTGTTGCGGCGTGTGTGCTGAATCAGTTGCCATTATTGAATGTGCCTATTGTAGGTGAGGATCCGGTTCAGGTAAGCTCTCGGGACCTGTAATTTTTTTTATCAAACTAATTCCCGATTCCTTTTGAGTTCGATATATCCGTGTTCAACTGTAGCACCAAGACACCTCACTGATTAACATTCCGATTTGACTGTGGAACCCACCTGCTTGGAGCACCAAAATCGACCTCCTTTCAAAACTACAGTGGCGATGCCTAACAATGTTACAACAATAAGTGACGACTGTCTAATGCAAAACAAAAAGAAAAATTTTATTGTTTACACTTGGCTGAAAAAGAAACTTTATTTTGCAAGCACCCTTTAGCGATGACGCAATTGCTAGCACCGAATTTCACTCTGCTGCAACAGTTCAACCACTAGCACGACGGCATGTTTAACATCGCCTCTGACTGGCTTGGCTGGAAGCCACCAATGTTGCCAGGCACAATTTCAAATTGCGATGCTTCTGCGCACTGACAGCGGTGTGGTCTAGTCTGTTGTCAGCCCACATACACATGGCACAAGCACACTTTATGTGTTAAATGTCGTAGGAAAATGCCACTAATTTTGTCCGCTGAAGTGAATAGTTTGTTGTGTTGTGGTTCGTTAAAAGCGAACTTCACTCCGTTAATTTAATACACAGGCTAAACTTAGCCTAAATAATAGTCAGTTGTATTTTAAAGTCTGTTGTATACGTGTCCCTTATAAAGAGTGTTGACTGTAATGGGATGCCTAAGCGAAAGAAAATCAGGTTGTTACACCATTTTTATACCTGTAATTTTGCCGTGAAAGTATGATAGACAACTCAATCATTGCACTGATTAAATAGAGACGATGTTGCATTTATATCACACCTCCTCTTTTCCCATAAACCATTTCCCACATCTATCACATGGCTTTCAGGTCACATCGATTTCTGTTATGTGACTTTGTCTTCAACTGGCTTCTGTTTTCTGTTTTGTGTTCTAATCGTATCTGTGAGCAGCTCTCTATTTACTAGAGCCTAGCCTCTACTCAAAGACAAGTACAGTAGTAGACTCTCGTGGCGTATTTGTTTGACCGCTCTGACTTTATAGCGATCTGGCTGGGAAGATGTATCACGTGACACAAGCGAGCCAATCACGCCTGTTCGCACTAGCGCCAGATTTCCCCCCAAGTAAGTTTTTGAGAAACTCCGTATTTGTGCGTAATTTGCGCCATCTCAAAATGACGTCATCGAAGCGGAATGGCCGCCGTGGCGGATTCCTGGGTAGTTCCCGGATTACTGATGGGCTCTCACTCGGCGTGCATTTTGAGTGTGCCGTACTGAGGCTGCCATTAGCTGACGTGGCCGGCGTGCTTTTCAAGAGCGCCGTTCCACGTTTACTATTGGCTGGTGTGATCGTGTTCGCCGTTGTGGCTGTCCGATTGTGTACATGTGCTCTCGCGCTCGTGCATGTTTCTTGACGCACCGTGTTTGTGCTTTGTGCCGATAGTTTATCCACGCGATCAAGATGTCCGGAGACTCGTCTTAAGCCGTCCTGAAAACGAGTTTTTAGAAGAGGTCAAAAGCGGATTAGAACAAGAAGGCGCCGACTGTAAGTGCACCGTCGAGTCGAGATTTTGGTGGAGTTTGCCCATTAGGCACCCTTTACGATTACAATCTGCATCATGTGCAGAATGATCGCTTGAGCAGCGGAACAGAGAGCACATGTCCCACTCCACTTACGAAAGCGATTGAGCGAAGGGTGAAAGTGTGTCCGCTTGGTTTTGCCAAGATTTTTCAAACGCACTTGTCAGAAACACGAAATCTAAGCAGTTCCCTGCGCACCCTGCACTGTCCGGGGACGCTGTATCTCCGCATGGCTGTGCGTGAGCGACGCTCAGCTCATAGCCACCTATTACACAAGGCACCATGCTGTCTAGCATCTATGTAATTAAGGGAGGAGGATTGAAAGAGGAAGTACAGGGAGGTTAGCCAGTTCTCAGACCGGCTGACTACCCTGTTATGCAATTAAATAATGAATAATGTGTAGGTGGTTAAGTAATGTGAATCAAGTTCACATTAATTTATGAGGAAGCAGTGGCTACCCCACGGTCTTTTCAGGCCCCCCCCCCCCCTCCCCTTCAGCCACTTTTCGTGGTGGGACTCCGATCTTGCTCTCCTTGTTGGAAATTTTTTTAAATGATTTCTTGGATAGAATAAGACGCTTTCTGTTTTGTTTAGCAGGGAATGAAATAGGGAACATCTAAATAAATTTATTGTTGAAGATTCCTCTTAGAAATTTCTTCAGCAAGTGTAAAAGCTTCAAATGCGATTTTCTCAGCTTCGCATTTTTTGCCAGCCTGACTAGCCATACGAAACTTTTCGTCGTGTTTTTGTGAGCAAATGACAATAAATGTTATACCGTTGAACTCATAAGGAATCAAACTGTGGAGCGGGGCTATTTTTTTATGGCTAAGTTGAACATGTAAGGCTTTGTGAACAATAATGTGAGCGAATTATATTTCTGAATTATCAAGAATCAATACAATTGAAAATTTTCATATGATGAGGATATCAGCATCAATATAAATATCATAGCTCCACTTGGCAAATCATTGACTACAGCTGCATCACTTATTTTCTCATATAGTGAGAACTACTTGAGGTATAATAACACTATTTACATTTTTGAAAACAGAGAAAAAAACACATATAACACACATAATTTCATTGAAATATTTCTAATGAAAAATTAATCTTTAAGACCAGCATCTCCCCTTAACGAGGTGGCGCACAACGTGACTTGAGGTCTTGCGTTCTGAGCGGGATCTGCGGTTAAAATCACCCGCACGGACTCTCTTGTGGAGGTATAGGAGTGGGAGTATAGATTAACCAAATGCAACATTACCCAGCACTATAAACTTCAACAAAGGGAATACTTCACGCCTCACCCCGTGCCCACTTTATTCAGTGGCAACACTTACAAACAGGCACCTACACGAATCCTGTAATTAAGAAACCCAGATTTGTATGTGATGCACTCGTGCAAGTATTGCCGCAGTAGGGCTACACTAGTGCATATTCTCTGGGAGTGTTCAGCACCAATTGGTAAAATTGGACACGCACTCTTCAATGAGGACCTTCGTGTACGTTGGCGGACCATACTTCTCAGTTCAGGGGTAGACACCGTATTTACTATCGTAATGAACCTACTCACATAATGAGCCCGCCTCCCACCTTAGTCCCTGAAAAAAAAAATTTAATGTATCTGTTCATTTTATTTCTGGGGGAAAGCCATAAAGGCTACATTGGCGATCGGAAAAACATTTAATCAAGTCATTATATCACAAAATAACAACACAACGAAAGTCAGAACATAGTTTTGCAATGATGCTAAAGAGCTGCAAGCAGTGCAAACGCGGACAGCATCAATAAAAATTTTAAAGTCGGGCCTTTTGCAGCAGAGCACCATCTGTCGAATGCAGGAGAAACCTCTTTGCTTATAGCGCCACTCCAGCACAGCGGCACGAAAACAAAGCACGTGGCCTTTGAGGTGGCGCGGATTAGAAACACGCCACGCGCTGCCAGCGCGTCGCACGCTACATTTGTGCGCCGCCATCCAACGCTGCGTTTTTGTTGTCGAGTTTGTCTTAGAGAAGTTAGTCGGACACCTGCTGCTCAAAGCGCGTTCAGTCGGTACGTTGACTACAGGGCTGGTTTTAAACTCAGTTGGTTGAGCGTGAGAACCGAGTGGCTGGACGACACTTCGGGGTCGATCCGTGCGCGTTCGTTACGAGAGAAAGCAAGAAGAGCTTCGGGCTACCAAAAAGATTTGTGCGCATTTCAAAGACCAAAATAAGCAAAACCATCATGCGAAGTTTCCGCTGTTATAACTCCCAGGTCTTTATCTGTCCCGTTTAATGAACCCTCCCCTCAAATTGGCATCAACTTTTTTGAAAAAGAAGGTGGGTTCATTACGTGAGTAAATGCAGTAATCAACTCTGCGCAATCCAGCAGGCCAAGGAAGCTGCTGGAGACTAGGCCGACTCCTAGGCGGGAAACGAACCCATTAACCTGCAAAAACTGAATACTTATTCACTCACTCACTTGTGTATGGTAACCTGCAGATCTGGTGGCAGCGCACTGTCTGCTGAATGATTACGAAACTGTGCAGCTAGCTGTCACATTTTCAATAACTTGATATTTTACTGTTGTTTTTTTGCGGTGATACTAATAACTTTTATATCAGGGGCTTACTTTGCACTGCAGTTCAGAAAACAAGATGATTGAGGATGAAACCGAAAGCACATTGGTATCATAAGTAACAGCCAACCACCCATCGCAAATGCAATGACGGTGCCATCACAAAATGCAACGCAACAAGATGACGATAGAATGCATATTAATTCCAGTCCACACTGACTCATTTTGTACTTGGCTACATTTTGTCTGCATCAGATTAGTTGCGCGCGAAGTGGAAATAGTGATGCTGACGTCTTTCGTTAGGAAAGCTCATATTAAAGGAATGTTACATTACACTCTTGAGACAGCTGCATTGCGTATATTTTGCATACCTGAAACCTGTGTCCTTGAGTGGCACAACCAAAGGAAGAAAACTACAGCTGCATGTCCTCCAGAAAACGTTTCCACAAGCCGGAAATGAAAGAATATCTGGATATATAAGATAAGCTTGCTGGCAAAAATCGAGCAGCTCTGTGTAGACAGAGCTTGTCAAGGTCTTCGAAACGGCATGCAATCGATGGCTGCGAAGAAGGGGAAAAAAGCCGCTCAGTCGCGGCTTGGCCAAGCTCCCTTCCCCCATACACATTGGTAGAACGGTATACGGTTTATATATGCATGTTAGTGAAGAGTGCATTAGCATTGTCTCGATCACTCTCTTTAGGAAGGAAACAGCCGTATCACTGCATACGTAGTTCTTGACATGTTTCAGTGACATTGCTTGATGCCCAGATATGTTTCTTTTCTGTATTTTCGTTTTCCTTTTAATATTGATCGCTAAATTTTCCCTTTACTTTTTTTGTGTTCATTTTTATGTGTTTATTGCGTTCATGGCTACAGGTGGTGCTGACTGACACTCCCACATTTAAATTCACATATAAACTCAATAAAGTGGCTGGGGGGATGGCCGCCGTGGTAGCTCAGTGGTAGAGCATCGCGTTATTCGAAGGTTGCAGGTTCGATTCCTATTCACAGCAAGCTATCTTTTCACCCACTTTTTTTTCTTCATATTTACATTACAATTGGTCTAATAACTTCTCCTATACATTCCTTGGCAATATTGTCTGTTAGATCTCATTAATATTGTGTCAAAAACATGGAAAAACGAGCCCTTAAGTATACACTTTCCCACACATATATATATATATAGATAGTGGCCTACGCTAGCCGGACTCTGTCAACAGCTGAGCGGAACTACACCATCACGGAGCAGAAGTGCCTGGCTATTGTTCAGCCCGTACCTCTACAGCTCTATGGTTGGCATTTCGTCGTCACCGACCACCACGCACTCTGTTCGCTCTCTTCACTTTAAATCACCTCACAGCCACTTGCGACGCCAGCTTCGACAATTTCGCCTTGAGGATGGCATGCTCAAGCGCTACGTTTATCATCCCACCGGTAACAAGTGGGTGCCAGTTCTCCCACGATGACATTGCTGCCACTAATCAAAGCTTTCACAAGACCTCGCTTTCACAAGATCAAGACGCGCTGCTTCTGGCCTGGCTTGTCCACAACAGTGGCCTGATACGTGGGCTCATGTGCGCCAAGTCAGCACCGCAAGCGATCGACATCCTCGCCCACTGGTTTTTTTTCAGCCTCTTCACTGTCCGTATATATATATATATATATATATATATATATATATATATATATATATATATATATATATATATATATATATATATATATATATATATATATATGAAGGTATGGGATATGGCACAACGGGAGCGTTGTCAACAAGGATAAATATATTTATTTCCCAACAGTTTCGGGAGGGGACCTCCCTTCATCAGGGGATGAGTTATACTGACATGAGCTTCCAAACTTCCTTGCTGCCGCGTCCCTCTCGCCTTGAAACACGTTTGCGAGAGTGAGATATATATATATATATTCCATACCTTGCAGCGCATCACAAGCATAAATAATTGCCAGCAGAATAAATTCCACTTTCTATGAGAGTGCATTGTGCTTGCTTCTTTTTTTCCTTCCAATCGTCAACATAGCAGCATGTACTTTTAAAAGATCTTGTAACATTACACGGAGGGGCAATTGGGCTTATGCATTCAAAACTGTTATGATTATCAGCCAATACATGTCTCACGTCGATACGTCTTACGTATACGTAAACACACGCAGACTCTGCGAGCCTCTAACATGGCGGTATGCACACAACAGCCGACAGATGGCAGCAATTTTGCATATGGAGTGTTTATTTTCCAGAAGTTCAAAAACTCTAATATTAAATTTATGTTTGTAGTGTACACGTATCCCAAAGGAGTACGGCCACTAGCGTGGGCTCTGTCTTGTCGAGTTACAGGGCTGCTTTCACCGTCTCCTTGCGTGACTAACGCCACTGCACAAGCACATTCGGTCAGCCAAGGCACCGAGCGCAGCGCAGCAAGTACACAGTACTGCTCTGAAATAAGTCGCAACACTTTATTGTCTGCGGCAACACCAAAACGCAGTACAGCGGCCACTGCAAAAGGTGGCGGGAAAGCAAACGAGGTTTATCCACACCATGACCGAAAAATACAACACAAAGAATGCTGCGAGCACGTCTTTATAGGCAAAAGGGTTCACGGTAGCACGTCGCTGAGGGAAACGGCCCTTGCAACTCTGCTGCACGCTCTCGTGCTCAGTGATAACAGAGCCCGATCGCTCGAGCGAGGGCAAACTCCGCTTGCGTTGACTTCGAGAGGTACGGGTCGGCTTAGTACGACCACGTGCTAACACATCGCACCACTCTTCGGCCTAACGCTAGGAAGGGCCAATGAAAGGTAAGCGTTCGCCACGGGCACAAGGCACCGTTGACCAGTTCGAGCGAGCTCCAAACAAAGGGAGCCAACGGACCGGAAATAAATGTGTGCTCACCCCTTGTTATCCAGTGAGGTGTCTCTCTCCCGACGCACGCTCTCGAAACGTCCCCGGAGGCTCAAGCGCAGCGCCACTGTCGACATCAGGGTGAGAGGGGTCAATGCCACTCCCGCTCCCCCAGTGCGTTAGTAACGGACCGCAGAGGAGGGAAGAGTCATGTTAGGACATGAGAACAAAAAAGCCCGCGCAATAGCAGCGGGCTAGCCTCAATTCCCACATGGTTCTTATTGAATACACTAAAACCTCAATATAACTACTCTGGATATAACGAAATATTGTTTATAATGGAGTAAATGAATATTAGTGTTGCAATAGATGTAGTGTTAGGAATGTACCATTATAACGAATTTTCGGATATAACAAACCCATTTTCGTGTAAGATGTCATTTTATTATAATGAGGTCTTGAGGGTAGAACAGCAAGCACTATTTGGAAAAATGTTAAAAGTTCGAATGTTCACATACCCTTCTTTACAGTGACTCTTATAGCACATTTTGCATTTATGGAGCAACAAAATATGCATGTTGATTACTGCTTTATTAAGCTTATATGTTAGCACTTTTGAAGACACGTTAAAGTTTTTTTTTTTTTTTCCCTCAAGAAATTTTAACAAAAGGTGTTTCGCAAAAACAATTTGTTGCAGTATTCAGCTTAGAACCTGCTCTTGTGCCACCATTAGAGGCAGCAGCCGTGCTCTTTTTGTTGTGCAGCTTGCAGAGCAGCCAGCCATTTGAAGGGGCACAGGGGAACCTTTTGCGCCTGTTAGACAAGAACAGCAGCCAGCCGTCTCCTGTGGATCAACTGAGAGACGGGTAAGCTGACCTCACACTTCATCCATATCAGCCAACGCTCCCAACTGTACGGGCACAGCCATAAATTTTCCTAACCCTACAATTAAAGGAAAATAATACAGTCAATCTGGGATATCTCGAACTCAATGGAAATTGCGAAATAGTTCAATATATCGATAGTTTGAAATTCAAAATAGTTGTCCTTAAGGGGGCATACTGGTCCTTGGGACCAAAAAGTGACAAAAAATTTCATTTTTTAAAATTGACACATTTGGTTTCTGCAAGTACTTTTCTATCTCTCTGCAAATTTTACCACTCCAGGAAGTGGTAATTTTTTTTTGTAATGTCATTCTAACTGCCCATATTCTTGGTGCTGTTGACATGCAGAACCTGCAAAAAGTAAGGAACCGACTTCAAGGCTTCTTTATAACTTGCTGGCACTTGTGTCCGAAGCTCTAGTACCAATTTATGAGCACCTTTATGAGAATTGCAAAACATGCATACCATGATTGTTGATTTTTGAAAAAGCTGTGTGTTTTCAGTTTTTTTTTTTTCATTTTTCTCAAAAAAAGTAAATTTGCAACTGTTCAATTTTGAGGCCTCAATATCTCTGCAGCTAGGGCAGGTACAACAATAATTTTTTTTGCAATTTAAACCTGTATGTGTCTAGAATGCTAGTATGGCAGCAGAATTTTGAGCACAAGCCTTTTTAATTAATTACTCACCAAAATTATAATGTAATTTCAACTGCTTTTGAAAATGGATAGTTCATTTTGCTGTAAAATAGTCAAGAAAGTCCTTAAAACAAAAAACTCTTGCATATTTTCAATCTATAGTCATTAGCCTTTATTGGCATTTCTTAAATATCACCTTTAATTAAGCACTTTTTTTTCTATGGCAGCCTTGAACAATAGGTGTTGAACTTAGGTTATCTCAGGAATAAGATGAGTTAGAGAAAAACTGATTAAACATTTGAAATCAGCAGAAAAAACTGCATAATTCTGTGCAGTTTGATCAAGATCACTGAAGAAATGCACAAAAAATGTCTAAGAGCAGTCTGCCCCCTTAACAGACCTTCGGTTAAGGACAGATGTACAGTATGGGTGCAACCACTTGATTTTTGACATGCATATGTGTGATATAGTGTTGCTGATTTTTGGAAAAATTCCAAGCATGACATTCATTTCATTCTCCTTTCATTTCTATCCACCTTAATTTCTGTCCCATTCTTATCCATCATACTGACTTGGTTTCATCCAGGAGGTAACAATGCAACATCAAGTCGAGGGGCTGCATTGTTACAAAACCCTCTTCCACACGCAGGTTTTCTGGCTTTAGACCAGCTACCCTGAAGCAGGCAGAGCTACAAATTAATACCATATGCAGTGCTTGGGAATGCTGCTAGGAAAAACTCGTCAACAGAATGCTACTGTTAACTAAAACATTGTTTGAGTGAGAGAAAATAAAAGCACAAAGCAAGAATACCTACGCACCAGTGTTCACTTCTGGGTTTCTTTGAGCAAGGCTTAAACTCTGACGATGCAAGATGTCCTGAAACAAGGCATAAGAAACGTACAAAATAATACAGCAGAAGAAAAGAGAAATTGCTGGCATGAAGAAATTAATGGTGCTCGAGAGAGTAACTTCAACGCTTACAACTAACAAAAATTAGAATAACAAGAAGAAAGTTTTCTAAAACATTGTATTCTTTGGTTTATTATCATCAAAGCTCACGGGTCTCAGGAACAAGATGAGTTACCGGAAAACTAATAAATATTTGAAACCAGCAGAAAAAACTGCATAATCCTGTGTAGTTTGATCAAGATCACTTATGGTATAAACAAAAATGTGTCTAAGACCAGTCTGCCCCCTTACCCCTTAAAGCATTGCAGGCCTCGAAACGGTTTTTTGTAAATCGTAACAAGTGCCAACATCACAATTCGCTCACAATATGCTAAAGAACGAGCTGAGAATTTATTTTGCAAGCCACCACACTTAATTTGGAATGAAACTAGTCCATAAAGTCTTGCTTCTTACGGTCAAGTTATGTTTGTTTCTGTTAGCTTTTTCTTTTCGACGCGAAGTGGCGTAGACACCATTTTCCTGACGCGTTCCATTTCTCAGACAACATGAGCTCGATGCTGTCTAGAATTCAAACACAGCCTAGGAAACATTTCACAGCAGAACTTTACTTGATGTCACTCCAAGCATGAGTTATCACTTTTATAACTATGAGCATTGTTTAGTTTGTCTCTTGAGTAAAAATTTGTCAGGAACGAAGCGAGAAGCCCACAAGCCGCACAAGAATGCTGGCAGCTGCCCACGAAAAACAAAGAAACAAGTTCCCACTGTCAACATTTTGGTGATAGTGATGGTATTTGTGGCTTTGTAGCAGGCAGCCATTGCTTTGGGTCAAATAGCAAGAAAAGTGTTGCTTCCGAGATGTGCGTTTTAGAACCGAAAGCGCCAAATATACGTCGTAAGGTTGCGCATCTTGAAGGCTATGCTTTTCGGGCCCCATGCCATCATGCACAAACAAAAAGGAAGGGAATGCAAATGGTTTCAGAGTCACTTTGCATTTTCATTTTGTTGCCCTTCGCAATCAGCCCCTTTGAAAAACACCATATCCGTGCATTGAAACCAACAGATCACACATTGAACGTGCCGCTGCACTTGCATGTGCAGCGCAATGAACCAGATCAACGCTGCCCTTTTATCACTTTTGTGCAAAGAGGGATCACAACTTGTTAGAACATGGCCTAAGAATGATGAATATTCGTTAAGGAAAATGCACTTGCTGTGCAGTAGTTCGATATACGTGTGCACCAGCTCCATACTTTTGCATGGGAAATTCGAGAGTATTTCTCAACTGTTCGATATAGCTAGGCTTGGGCGAGTAGTGAGCTTTAGGCTCGAAGCGAATTGTGATTTTGGTAGAATAATTTCTAATCTAATTCGAATAGTGTATGTATCACATATTATAAAGGGCGAGAGGTGTATTTGTCATGACCAAGCTAACCTGCACAATATTTTTTTGAAAATTTAAACAAGAACTGTGCAAATTTCTTTATTTTTTTGCATCAAGGGAAGTGGAAACAACTTTGAATAGTAGCAGGATTTGACCTTCTGTAGAATGCAAGTGATAGCTTGTAAATTATGTTACGTTTTAAAATTCTCTATACTTGGAGCATATAAGTCAGTATAAGGGGTTTCGAACTAAAAAAATGAATTGATGTGAAGGTAATATCTTCATATAACCTTGATGTGGGGGTTCTTGGCAGCGGGTAATTCTTTTGATTATGTGTTTTCACGGCTCAGCACCAGTTCGCAGTAGTGAAGCCATTTTTACAAAATGTTATGTGTGAACTTATATACTTGTATAGGTGCTTTCACCTTTGAGCACATTTCTACTGCAGTGAAACCACTTTTACAGGATGTTACATGCTGACTAATATGTAGAGGTCTAATTTGGAGGCACTAAAGAACCGGGTTTTAGGCGCCAAAAATAGGCAGACAAAACACTGTTTTAGGCTCCTAAAACTGTAAGTATAGGCGCAATAAACTTCGACAAAATTTAAGTTTTCGAAGAAATAGTGTGGAATCAGTGTCTACGACAGAAACGCAAACAGAAATGTTTTAGTTTATGATGGTACAAAGGCGATGTGGTTCAGCGTAGCCATGCGATTTTTGCTAGTCCAGCTTTCTCGTTTCCTAGTCCAGCATGGTGACTTAAGTGTCCTCCATCGAATAAACATTGTCCCCGGTCTCTTTCTTTTCGGCACGACTCAGAAAAGAAACACAGGAGGAAATAGAGCACCAAGAGACTAGAAGGGTGCCTCATATTACAACTTGATCTAACCGCACTGGGTCCATTTCTCTTCTGACGGTGGACACCTTAAAGGGCCCTTCACCAGATTTTAGAATTTCGAGAAGGCAAGAGGAGTGCATGCACTGGGTGCTCATGTTCTCTTCTGCCAAGATTTGAAATGCTAGGTGCCCAGGAAAGAGGTAAACGCCGCTTGGATTTCATCTGATCGGCGCGCGCCCGATCAGATGAATCACTTTCGGTTCAGAGATGAATCACTTTCTGTTTAGATGTGCGTCATCTCCCCAACATGGGGGAGATGACGCACAACAAGGAATGGTCCTGCGTACCTCAAAGTAGTATGTGACTCTGGGAGAATTATTCATGTGTAATTTCTGCAATCTGTTACCTGAATAGCAGTATGAAGGTTGACAGAAGTATTAAAGCATGAAAAAGAAATCTATGCATATTATTTTTTTAACCTCGTATCGGGTGAGATGTGAGACTAGTCTGCATACATTTTGCTTGCATCGGTGTCCTAGCCGCTCTAGCATCGTGCCGGTGCCAGCATTCAGAGCGCTTGGTGTTTTCTTGGTGCATCGTCCCTTAGAGCAGTTGCAGTGGTGCGACGCTGTGTATCATAGGTAAGAATACAAGATCCATGCCAGCCTCTCCAAACATGCGCTCATATTTGAGGGATCCATCCCACAGAAATGGGCACTACAGTACAGAGAACGTCAAAACGACACAACACCGTTTGCGTGCTCGACCTCGCAGAGGCATGTCATACGGATCTAACCTTGTGTGCGCATGACATGTTGATTCGTCAGCGTCATGTGTTCTTCCGGCTCTGAGTTGCTTCGATATTGAAGAAGGCAGATAAGCAATTTGGCTTGCAGCATACACCGGGTGAGTGGCAAAGGTTGCAAGCTCACCTCCTCGCGTCATGCTTTCACGACTTGTAATAAACCACTTAAAAAAAATCTTGTGGTACAAAGCTTTTAAAAGGGCATGCAGCAACTCTAACTAAGTAAAATTTCATGCGACCTAGTGCAGCGCTGTTTAAAAAGTAAATGACAAACAAAACGAAAACCACGTGGACTTTTTTTTCTATTTCCACTCTACATTCTTCCGATGACACTCCATTATTTCACATGCGTTTTTCATCGTCCTGTAGCTGCACAGAAGCACCTCTGTTCCCTATGGATGCAAGCAGACGTCGAGGAGATGCTGAGCAAACGACGCGCCGCGGATGAATACATGTGTAGACGCTAACCAGCCTTCCTATTCGCTAAGAGGCCTTGTAATTTTGACAGTGCTGAAAGAAATTTGTGAGATGGAGTTATAGGCTGCCCCCAATAGAGTCCTGCAATATCAATTTTGCCCGCTAACATGAATGCCAGCCTGTAGTGGCGTGTTGTGTAGCAGAGACACCACGTGCATCGTGTGCTGAAGAGATGGTTTGCTTCGTAGTGTTCTCTTGGCTGTTGTAGTGGGGGATGATCGCATTTTCACGTGCCGTGCCCAGGTGCCAGCTGAGAAAGAAAACCACAGTGCTACAAAAAATACAAGGAATTTTTTTTTTAACTGTTTGAAGACTTTGGCAGCTCAGACGAGTCTGTGTGTGGTTCACAGATAGCTGCAGGAGTTTACAGATAGCTGCACTATGGGGGCATTTCTAGTTTTCGCGATTGCGAGCGTAGGATCCAAGAAATTGTAATAAGTGGGAACGTATTAAGGAGGCTCTACTGTACTTGAGTTGTATATATACAAGGTCAAAAACTACAGCTCTAAAATTTCCTGACCCACTAGTTGTCATAGGACAGAGCACATTATGGCCCTTAGTTATACACATGTGTACAACTCTCATAATTACAAGTACTGTGAGAGCTCATTGATTCGAACTTAAAGGGGACTCTAAAATTGTTCGAAATAAGCGGAGTTCGAATGAATAGGCAGGCACTAGAATGAACAGACACTGCACCACACTGCTTCGGTGGAACCGAAAGAAGCCACCTTGTGACTAGTTATTACGAATCAGGCATCGCTACATGTTTGTGGCAGATAAGTTCTTTAAATTTATATTTACTCACAGCAAACAGGAATAATTGATTAATCAGTTATTTGCCAAAAAAACAAGCAGTGGCATCTATTCATGTAAGCAGTGAGCTCCAAAACGCATTCAGTTACATGGTAAAAAAAAATGCAATCAAAAATTAAAAAGTAACCACCAATTTGCATTTGCTTTCACTTCTTCTGTCTCAACTTCATGAGCATAATTTGCAGCTTGTCCAATTAGCTTCAGTGAATTGTCCAAAATTCTCATCTGCAGAGAAATGCTGCTGTTTCGTTGTTCTGCACCAGTAGTAAATTTTGTCATTTTGATCACTGTGAACAGACATCTGCAAGGAGTGATAAAAAAACCAGGGGCTCCTAGTTCAAGTTAATCATTGTGCATATCGATGTGTTTTCTCCGATTGAAAAGTACAAGTGCTGTTCAGTTCGAATGAATGAGCTTTTTTCTGAGCCAGTGTGGTCAATAAAGTCTAAGATATTTACTGGCAGTCATTCAAAACTCTCCATCGTGTTGCTGTGGCCTTAGCAAACAATACAGAAAATTTGTATGCCAGTGTTCTTATGTCGAGGAAGAAGCACCAGCGCTATGTCTTCCTGTGCAGCATTTCCGTTTCCAGGCGTAGCACATGACTTGGCTACACAGGGCTTTGCTTTGCTATTGCTAAATTGACAATGCAGTACAAAACGTTGCGCAATGCATTCAACTTTAGTCTGGTGTGATCACTAGCTTCAGGTCTTGCAATAAGTGGCTCTCCTACCATAGCATAATGAGACGCAGTTATAACATCGCACTTTGTGCTCCACACACAGTCTTAATTATATTTGCCATTGTCTTACCTGACTAATTCTAAATCGTTTTGTCACAGCTTAGACTGCTAGAACAGCATTTTTTTTAGCTGTTTTTGTGACCCTACATTACATGCTGGGTGTTCTCTATAGCAATCGATGAAAAGCATAGGGAGTGAGTGCATTTTGAACATGAATTTTCAGTCACTATCATCGTAGCGTTTGTTAAGAATTCTGACCTTGAACTTGTTGGAATTCTCGGAACTTAAACTGCACTGTCAAGAAATATTATACACTTAACATTTGCTAACCAAAGTATGTGTCAGTTTCTTTAGAAATAGTATGCCCAACTTCACATCTTAATTTTGCTGCAGGTGCAAACCATCAGCACTCTTTACAAGCGGCTACCTGAGATTGTGCGAGCAATTCTACACATACAGTGACACCAGGTTGGTATAACAATAAGTTCTATAGACTATAATGGTACAGTACTACTATTGTCATTATTGTGAAATATCTTATAGTGCTTTATTTTCTTGCTGCCTGGTTTAGTGAAAGTAGTTGGAGCTCAAATTTTTTTCTTAGTGGCCTGCAGAGCCTGTGTGAGGAGTGCTTGTCACAGCTGACTGCCATTTTGGAGCAACCTGAGGACGAGGCAGAGTTGGTCTTTCAGGCAGCCGCCATGGCCATCATTTGCACTGACAAGCTGCATAAGTCAGGTAAGGACCGTCCCAATTCTTGTCTTACGCATTGTATGCCATGCTAAAGGAAAAATCAGACTCATTGAGCCCCACATAAGGTATATAGGGTGTCTCATGTCATGTACTGATCCCACCGCTATGCACAAGAGCTTAGGTGGTTTCCATAAAGGGAGGCAAGCCTGCATTCCAATAAGACCCTAGGTGGCCCTCTTCGATAAATTGTTTATTAGCAGGGCTCGACACAAGTCTACAGCCATGTGACATATAAGTTATAACCAAGCAATGTTTAATACAATTATAAAAATGATCGGTGTTAGTGAATGTGAACTGTAAGCTGTAAAATATAGGACTTTATACAAAGGGCCATCCTACCCTCCCGCCAACTTCTTGTGATCGAAAACCCCAGAGAATATGAGATGGAGCGAGAAACAGTAAATAGGACCCTGACAGGGGCTTGAGGACAAAGCACTTGACTGAATCATTTTTCTGGTATTTTAGTTGTAAAAATTGTCATATTCATTTACCTATGAAGTTATTGTAGCTGTGTTGACGTTGTCTGTTATGCATACTGTAAGCACCACAAAGATTTCGCAGCCACTCACAGCTTCACATTAAAGGGTGAGGCCTGATAGGCCTTCATACTTTGAATAAAATTTTAATCTAACTAAACTGACGACACCCTGAGATATCACTAAATAATAACAAATCATGTGTGCTGTGGAAGGTGGAGCTAAGCGCCAAAGCTCCACAAATGCTTGGCTGTAGAAACCAAGGAAGTCAATGCACAAAAAATGCAATGCACAAAACTCGCTTAAACAAAAATGCCTTATTAACGGAACTAAATGGGCTCATATGGCTGGGTTTCTATGTGTTGCGTTGTAAAATTTATCAGTTAATCGAAACAGTGCTTACTGGTAACCTACAGTTAAACGGCACAAACTCTAAACACAGCATAGACTCGCTCAGGCCAAAGGCAGTCTCATAACCATGGCAACACCTCGAGACAAGTCAATCCAGTAGCCATTCTCACTTGTAGTGGCTGTGAGAGCCAAATCGGCGAGTCAGTTGTGTGTTAGGCATTGTTGCGAAGCCCACCTCCGACGACGTTACGAAGGGCGCCTCGAAATCTCACCGCTGCAACCACTGTTGCGAACGACGGCGACGCCAACCCGGTCCCACAGGCGCCACTGCTTTCAACTCCGCCGGGAAGGTCACCAGCCGTTTGGTAGCGTGTGTTTCTCAGCTCGCGACTGCTTCTGCGCAGAGCTGATAAGACGAGCGGACGAGACGACGGTGAGTTAAACAAGGTTTATGTACAGCATATATACAGAAGCGTTACAATTTCGGCACTGGGGCCGACAGAGACTCGAAGAGCCGAGCTCTCCTCTCTAACACATAGGTCAGCTTTTCGCCTAAAACCCCCGACTCACACACATGTCGGCTCTCCGACACGGGGACCCCTCTCACATAGGACCGCCAATCGCGACGCGCCGCAGGGCTTCTTTTATTTGCACCGGGTCCAACCAAAATGTCCAATCAGAAGCGCCGCTGGTCGTCAGGGCAGATTCCTCCAATGGGGTCGCCGCTGGGCCACGTCAGACCCCCAGACACGAGGACGCCGGCTCGCTGTCACGTGCGCTGCTGACTCACTGCACGTGTGCAAGAGAGGCGCCGCGCGTGTTTACGCCGTTGAGTTGTTCGCGTCCGGCGGACTGCGGGCTGGCCTTGACCCAGATTGCCTTTTTCAGAGGCACGGACGTTTGACGAGGACTCGCTGGCATAACAGCATATTTATGTGGCTAAGTGAGGTAGATCACAGTGCTATTTCAGCCTGATGGAAAGGAAGCGGCCGCACCATGCACTCTCGCTTGAAAAAAAGCTGCTAATTCTTCAGGAGCTTGATCGAAGCGGCTTGCCCAAGACGGAGGTGGCGAAAAAAATGCATCCCAAAATCAACGCTTTCGCGAATCTGCAAAGACAGAGAAAAGATTGAAGGCGCTTTAAAGAATGGGACCTTTACATCTAAATGGATGTGAATGCGGACGCTGCCTTATGAACAACTCGAAAAAGTTCTTTTTTTGTGGTTCAAGCGTGCACGGAGTTCCAATTTGCCCATATGGAGTATCTAGTGTTAGGTCTAGACGTAACGATAGAAGCTGTTAAAGTTACATCCAGATGTGAAAATAAGAAATGTTAAAGTTACGTCCAGCATGACAACAATACAAAACCGTCTTGTTGAACCACCCGGACCGATTGGCAGTTGTGGCGTAGTAGACTTAGGCAAGACATGCAGGACGGTGAGGTCGTTGGTTCAAGCCCCTCTGCAATATTTTTTTTTTTCACAGTATTCTTTAAAACATTGCAGCATTAATGTTCCAAGCGTGCCACTTATATATATTTTTTTCTTAAAGAAAATAGCCTTAGTGGTCACGGCAGACGTGCAAAACTGCGTTGCTAGAGTGCCGTGCAGTTTTGCTGCAGCAAAATAGTAAGTGTTAGCGATTTAAGTGCACCGAAAAGCGAGAATATCCCAGTGACACACGGCCAAACCTCCGAGACTGCCAAATGATTATCAAACTCAAGTGCATATTGTAAACCACACGACGGGCGTAACTTTACCAGCTGATCATCGTTACGGGGCTGGACATGAAATAGTGGCCAAATTAGGGGGGGGGGGGTCGGCTTGGCTTCAGCGTCTCTTTTTTTCAAGGGAAATGCATTAAAGAGTCAATACCAGCATTTATGCATGCATATGATTTAGTAATAATGGATGACAACAAGGAAGATCTGCAGGGATCGATAGCCATCTGTGGTATTGAGTGTGAGATAGGTTAGATTTGAAGTTCTATGAGGAAAAATTGGTGGTCATCATTTTAACGTAAGAAAGTCATAGAATACACGAGTCTAGCTGGAGATAGTGGATAAATACAAATATCTTGGCAAATAGATAAGCAATGGGGCTGGGTACCTAAGGGAGTAATGTACATATATGTATATGTATACACACACACACATACACACACACGAAGAGTAATACTTCAATGGGCCAATTTGTCTTCATGAAGAAATTTTTTTCATGTGTACGTTGTGTTATAGCCGATGTGTGTGTGTGTGTGTGTGTGTGTGTGTGTGTGTGTGTGTGTGTGTGTGTGTGTGTGCACGTGCGTGCATGTGTATGTGTTGACACATTGTTAATGAGATCTAACAGACAATAATGCCAAGGCATGTATAGGGCAAGTTATTATAATAGACCACGTTGTAATGTAAATGTGAAGAAAGAAAAGTGGGTGAAAAGATAACTTGCTGTTAGCTGGAACCGAACCTGCGACCTTCGAATAACGCGTTCGATGCTCTACCTCTGAGCTACCACGACGGCTATCCCCCCAGACACTTTATTGGGTTTATATGTGAATTTAAACGTGGGAGTGTCAGTCAGCACCACCAGTAGCCATGGCGACAAGTGTGGCACACTTTTTATGAGCCAGTTTGGCGTCACGTAGCATGTGAACTTATTACGAGCTGGCAGCTGACCAATAGTCCCTCGTATACAACCTAACGGCACCAAGTCTGCCAGTACGAGACCCTCGTTAATGAACAAGGGACAGAAGTGTATACTTAAGGGCTCTTTTTTTCCTTGTTTTTAACACAATATTAGGGAGACCTAACAGACAATAATGCCAAGGGATCTATAGGCGAAGTTATTAGACCCTAAAGTAAATGTGAAGAAAGAAAAGTGGGTGAACATATGTGTCAAAAACACGGAAAAATGAGCCCTTACTTAAGTATACACTTATTTCCCTTATACATACATACATACATACATGTATACATACATATGTGTGTGTGTGTGTGCGTGTGTGTGTGTGTGTGTGTGTGTGTGTGTGTGTGTGTGTGTGTGTTGTGAAGGACAGGGAGGTTAACCAGTTGAAAATTTCTGGTTTGAAATGAAAAATAGGGCAGTGTAGAATCGCTATAAGTGCAATGTTAGAGAGGGTTTGGAAAGATGTCGTGGTACCTGGTCTGACGTTGGGCTATGCGGTCTTGTGCATGAGATCAGATGTTCAAGCAAGATAAACACTAATTCTTGGGGTGGTTCTCTGCTGTATTAAGCCAAGGTAGGAGTACTGCGGACCACGATTTACCAAGCTGAATACGAAGGGATAAGGACATTGTGTAGTGCATATTTGTAGACGAGGGGGAGGAAACAGCTGATGCTGAAAGACATGATACTGTTCTGTAAAGGGATTCACCTGTAGTCTTAAATAATGGTGGAAACTTTTTTAAAGCACTGCAGGTTTCAGGGCACTGAAGCAAAATAGACTTTAATAAGGTAGAAATGACCAGGGTGAGGTTAATTGATTGGTGGCTACAATGAAGGCCTGAGGGAAATTTAATCCTTCACTGCACAGTGCTAGTACTAGTATTTAATGTATTCTGGCTAAGCAGCGTAAGCGGCTGCCCAATGTAACGCGTACAGCCTTATCAAATGGTAGTATGTAGGTGTTCTGTGACCTTATTCATCTATCTGTTATAAACCATCTCGTGAAGTGTTGGCAATTTCAAAATCCTTGTGATATCAAGCTTGAACTAGCGCCTGTTAAGGCCGGTTAGCGCGGCTGCTCACACACACAAACAAATGCTCCAGTCACGCCCTTCAGTGGTTCATTCATGCAAACTAAAAAGCCGAGTGGTACAGTTTCATGGAACTTCAACTAATTACAGAGAAATGCTTCTTTTAATTTTTTTTTCTGTAGCCGCTATAGCAAAAAATTGAATACCTGATTGTTTCAGCCGCGCAACACCATTTACATACAACCTAAACTCACACACACACAGGTACAACAAAAACAATCGCGCACAGTGAAAAACACTGCTGTCACCACAGGCCAGTACCCCGTTGATTGGCATTAATGTACGAAGCCGGCCTAACATTCCTATTACGCGAGGGAGAGCGCAGTCTGCCAATCAATGGCGTACTGGCCCTCGGTGACAAATATTTCTCACTGTACGTGATCATATTGTTGTATTTGTGCATGTTTAGGTCGTATGTAAATGGTGTTGCGCAACTGAAACAATCAAGTATTCACTTCTTGCTGTAGAGGCCACAAAAAAAATGAAAAAAAAAAACATTTCTCTGTAATTAGTTGAAGTTCCATGAAAATCTAGCCTATGCAAACGTCACCGTAGTACCTTGGATGTAACGCAAGCAGTGGCTATGATTATGTCTAGACCTAGTGCTACCGTTGCTATAGTTAGATCTGGACGTAACGATCACGATGCTTACAGTTACGCCTGGACGTAACCCTAGCCACACCGTTGCCCATAAGCGGACCAATTCTCGAGCAGAAAGCTCGAGAGATTGCCATGAAAATGGGTGTTGAGAACTTCGTCCTACACGACGGGTGGCTCAGCCGCTTCAAAACACGCCATGGCCTAGTCTTCAAAGCAATCTCAGGTGAGAGTGCTGCAGTCAACAGGCACATTTGCACCGACTGGCAACAGGCGCGGCTTAAGGAAATTTTGATGAGCTTTGAGTCACGAGACGTCTTAAACATAGACAAGATGGATCTTTTTTTATATGGCGCTCCCATCAAAGACTCTCACCTTCAAAGGCGAAGCCTGTAGTGGAGGAAAACACAGTAAAGATCGCATTACTGTGCTGGTGGGTGCGATCATGGCAGGAGATGAGGAATTGAAGCTGTTGGTAATAGGAAAATCAAGGCACCCATGATGTTTCAAAGGGGTTCAACACCTTCCCGTTGCATACCATGCGAACGGAATAGCGTTGATGACCATGGCCATTTTCGAAAACTGGCTACGGGAGGAAGACACAAGTTTTACGAGGCAAGGCAGGAAGGTTGTCTTCATTGTGGATAATTGTCCAGCCCACGGTCAGGTTGAAAGACTTCAAGTTATCACTCTGGTGTTCTTGCCAGCCATTGCAACGACAGTGATCCAGCTGATGGATCAAGGGGTTATTCAGAACATCAAAATTCCACAGACAATTGCTCCATCGAATGCTGCTTTGTGCAGACAGCGGAAAATGCTATATCATAGATTTATCGGCAGCCATCCACATTTTGGCTTGTGCCTGGTAACAAATGAAGGCAACAACAACATACATATGCTTTCATCATGCTGGCTTTCAAGTGCAAGAAGCAATACCTGATGAAGAAGAAAGCCCTGCTGATGCCGACATTGAGGCATTAGCACCCTTTCACGCTCCAGGACTGCGAATCAATTGATGAAAATGTTCGTACCTGTCGTGAGGAGACTGTCGAGGAAATGATTGCCGAAGTGCAAGATGAGGATCAACCTTCCAGCGATGAAGGAGATGACAATATTGCCGGTGCAGTGGTACCACCAGATTGATCAGCTTAAAAGGCTGTTGAGCTTTTGCAGCGCTATTTTGAGCGTGAGGCTTGTCCAGAATTTCTGGCTAGTTTGTGAGGCATGGGTGCGTACCTTGTGAAAAACAACTCAAGCTTGCCAAACAACCCACCCTTCACTCCTTTTTTTTTTCTCCTCATACTCATGAGTAAGGTGAGTTTTGTGCAATTTGAATAATGTTTTTTATTCACTATATAAGTGTACTTTGCTTCAATGAAACTTCTGATAAATGGAACAGTTTCATGGATTCCCTTCGAGTTCCGTTTAAGAGGAGTCGACTGTAGCACTATTGTTTTTTAAAAGTGAGGTGTGCCAATACTGAAAGGGGGGGTAGAGAGTTCTGCACACCTATCAACTAGCTCAGTTATTTTATCATTGTCAAAAAGTTAGTTTTCGCACTGCTTGCAGGGCCCCATCCTTTGAGCAGTGCTGCGGCTGCCTTCACATTGAACATGTTTCCCGTGTGGCTGCGACCTGCTGCCACCTTGTGTCTCAGTGCTCCCTCACAGGACCTGGTAAGTGCATCACACACTTGCAAAAAATATCCCACTCTGGTGCAGTAAAAACCCTTTGGCATGTCGAAGAAGAGGGCCACTTGCCTATTTTGCTTGCTGTATCTTTTCCTTCATTTCGTATGTCATGTCAGAATGGCTATTCCACAAAGCTTATTTGGCATAATGTCTACCTCTTCAGCATTTCCAGGTTGTGGGTTTTGCGTTTCCCAATCGCCGCTTTATTGACAGGCCCAGTAAACGCAGCCCAAAAACTTTTACTGATTAGAAAAGTCAGGGATGTCTCACGGTCAATTTACAGCAAAAAATAAGTCGGAATGTAATTTACATTAACAGGAGTAGCCATTATTCTGGTTGACATTAAGGGAAAAAAATCTTCCTATACTATGCACCTGTGTTTTGTTGCTCTTTGTTGTATGTGTGTGTATATACATATTTATGTACCTGTGTTAGAACTATTTGTTGGTAGTCAGACCTATGTCTGCGTTCCTTTGTGCGATGAAAAGTTAGAATGAATTGCCAACATGCCCAAACATACGTTCTTACAATGCAGGACCTCTTGTAATGCAGTTTCTTCTGACTCCGCATACTGCTTATTGAAACAAAGAAGGGTCATCATTAGTTTTATCACAGTGGACAGCCAACATCATCTGGAATGTAAAGGCTGCACTTTGTGACTTGTTAGTTTATATACTTTTCTATGGACATAAGTGCAGTGTGAATTTTATTCATTTAAGAATGCTGTTTGTGTTAACAATGTTGACACTAGAAATTTATATAAAGATGTTTTAGCTAGGAGCATATTTATCACTAAGCAGCACAGCCACTCTTTTTGTTAAATGACAGTCTCAAGCCACTGACTGTGCTTGCTAGATTGTCTGGATGAACACTGTGCTGCTGTGTTCTTTGTTGTTTTGTATGTTTTCTCGTCATGACTGTGACATAATGGAAAATTAGTGCATGAACAAGGCCTTATGGTGGAAACTTGTCATGCAGGTGTGCCTGCAGTTACAGATCTACTGGCTGAATCTACGCTGCCACAAGACAGCTCTTTCGCTACCGTCACCAATGGTCAGAATGCTTTCCAGCAGTTTTCATTTGCCATAAATATAAAAGCACATTTTGTTATTCTACAACAGCAGGATGTTCTTTGTCTAGCTGCTTTCTTTTTACATCACAATCGTCTCCATTCCTTAGTTATTGATCTCGTCATCTTGTTTGATCTGTTTACCCTGATCACGAAACCTATAATTCATTGCTTGCAAGTTCTTTCACTTTGCAATCAAGTGCCATCTGTAGCCCTCCTCATATTGGCACCAACAGTACCTTAGTGAAACAGGACAGCCTGTTTATGTTGGATTGAACAGGCATCGCGCACACAGGGCGAAGAAATTACTGAATCAGTGGCACTGCATTTCAATGGATAGAGGATACGCACTCCACCTTGACCCGCAAAGGAGCAACACAATCGCCGTGCCATCTTGAAAGTCCGTTCCTATGTGCGTCCAGCTGTCTGTGCTTCTGCGTGCAGAAGGTATTCCAGAGGTTACTAGACATCCAAGTTGCCTTACAGATCTCGGACACAGCACGTGTAGTGAGTTTTTCACTCGTGTCGCCAGCGTGTGGACCGCCAAAATGGTGACCTCGACGCTAGTAATCCTCGCCGATGACGTCAAGTGCACACCCTCTATACTCAGCGACAGCTTATCTTGACATTGGAGTTGAGGCTACAGACTGCAAGTGGGGCTTCCGCACATTTGTGTTGATCTGAAAAAAGTGAAGCAGCTTGCTGCTGATTTTAGTTATGCTCGTTGGCATTATTAATTTGTTTACAAAATTATATATGCAAAAAGGTGAATGGGAGAAGCATTTCGATGGTTTAGTGTACATTTTAGTGTTTAGTGTCATGTTACAACTGTATTTTTCTTCAAAAACTAAGCAGTGCATTTGCAGCCGCACATTACTCCACTGTGTCATGGATGCCATGTTTATTTTGGGAAAATGGGTGTAATGAAAAAATGTTGCTCTCTAAGAAATGGAAAAAAAGGAACGCATCCTTACAAAGAGAACAGCAGCTGTATTTTAGCTATGACTGCCCCAGCTGTTTAAGCCTGTGGTAACCTCGCTACTCACCGTAACGAAAGATCACCACAGGTTCAGGCTTAGCGAGCCACACGGCCGCGTTTATCTTCACCTGCTCACGTGTAGTGCACCGCTCAACTAGAAGGCATTTAGCGTGGCGCTGCAAAACAGACAGTGTTCGATCCTAACAAGACACACATACACTTTATTGCCATTCTTGGTAACATTTCGATGTGCACACAGTGAACGAGAAAACAGAAGGTGTGCAGACAAACAAGCGCAACCTCACAACTCGGCCTTCCGTTTCCCCGTTCACTGTGTGCGCATCAAAATGTCACCAAAAATGTTTTCAAACCAACTCTCCCAGCTTTCCATACTATTACACTTTATTGCCTTTGGTGGCACCCCAAACACAATACAATGTCCGCTCCCAGGACGCGGGGAGCCAAGGCTCCCGCACGCCGACGTTCACCAAAAAAGGAAGATCGCAAGCACGTCGTAGCTAACAGCGGCGAGCTTTGACACGCTAATCGGGGAAAGCTCCCTCACGGCTAAACTGGGCCTGGTCACAAGAGTTAGGGCAAACCTCATACACGAAGGCCTCTGGCAAGTGCGGCTTGGTGTTGTACGTCTACGTCAAGCACTAGGCACCGCTGCTTGGCTAATCGCATGGAATCGAAGCTAGCGCCAAGGATGCCTAGGCAACCAGGCAGGCTACAGTTTGACGATTCCCAAAGGGGAGGGGGACGAAGGAAAACACGTGCTTACCCTGCACTAGCTGAGGAGAGAGAGATAATCTTCCTGGCACGCTCGTGATTCGACCTCGCCAACTCTTGCAGCCGTGAAAACATCTGACGTGCCTGTGCACAGTGCCATCTATCGCCACACACCGTCACAAGAGCACGAAAAAATGAAAGGGAGCGGCAGAACAGCAGAAATGCCTGCAATATGAAATCGACACATACTGCTGACTGGGCGAGTTGGTGCATGATAAAATGGTATTACTTAAGCACAGCTCAGTTTGAGCGTGAAGAAAAGATGCTGTACGGTCAAGAAGGGGGGGAAATACAGACGACAGTATGAGTGCTAACTTCAAAGTTGTATTTATTGCGTGACCTTACAGCACATTATATAGCTCACCTTGCTGCACACGTGACGCCACACACATGACAAAACTGCAAACGTGTGGTGCAGCACACATTACATGCACTCTATTCTTTGACTAGTGTGTCATCTTGGGCCGCAATCGAACCAGTTGACACGAGAAGTTATTAAAGTGAACACTATCGCAAGAATTAGGGAATCCTAAAGCTTTGCCTTTAGGAGTTGAACATGATAGCGACATCCTGTTGCTAGTGCGTATACTTCAAACACTTTGTGCATGAAATTTTTTTCAAATTTGCTATGCACCCACTACGTGGTCTAAAGGGCCACTCACCAGGTTTGACAATTTCGAGCTGACAAGCGCAACGTGTAAATGAGGCGTTCATCATCACGTCTGCCAAAATTTGCAACGCTACGCGTCGCGGAAATGGGTCAAATTTCAAGATGAACGCTGCTCCTCCTCTCTTCTGCCGGCACGCGCCCAGAGAATGAGGGCATGATGTGCGCTTTGAATGGCCTTACATACACGGCAATGCAGTGACATTGGTCCTCTACATAGACAACTCTGCTCCGACGTTAGAAACAGTGGCACGTGACATGGCAAAAATTATTTAAAATGGCATGCTTAGTTTACGTATTCAGTTTACGTATCAGTGTCCTTCGGGCAAAAGCCATGTGATGGATTGGTATTCGTTATTGCCATGTGCAAATATATGTGACTCAGACGGCCTTTCGCATGTCCTCAAAGCTGCCTATATTTTTTCTAATGGCTAAACCGTAATACTTTTGGAACTCTGCAAACAATGCGCGCATACAACGCATTCAAAGAAAACCTTCAGCTAAACAATGACCTGGCAGATGCACTTGTTGCCAGACCAAATATCATTCCCACTAAACTTGTCAAAAAATTAGTGCCCTTCATTTTGGCGCTTCTTTAACTGCCGATGTGTTTCGCGTAGGTTTCAAAATAAGTGATTTTTAGACAGAAAGAAGTAGTGCTAGAACAAACAAATGACTGATTCTTGTTCAGAAAAGGCTCCTGATTTCAAATTGCGCAAAAAGAAAAACTTTTTTTTTTTTTCAATATTGTTGCTTACCCTAAAGTCGATGGTGATTGCTGAAATAGGTCCGGAAACTTCATCATGTTACTTTTGTGCCAAGGAAGTGCTTATTTTGAAATAAAATCACATTTTAGTGGTCCTCATCGCGTTGGAGCACTTCAAGTGCCCCGCTTGAAAGCAGTCAGTCTCACGTCACTGTTGCCAGGCCCATTGTTACCCGCCTGTACTGCGTGGCCGCCTACATTAGTAGCAACAGAGCGAAAGTAGCGGGAGCCACAGCAGCAACAACAGACATTGATTGATTTTCTCCTTGCTTGGTTCAACTGAACCCCACTAGATGGCACCACCTATCCAGCTTAACCAGGCGAATACGAAATTTTTCGAGCCACTCGTGCCATTCTCCATAGTAATGCAAGGCAGTTCTTTTTTCTGTAGATTAAATAGAAACGAACAAGCAGCATTTTATTGCGTCTCTTGATGCATGGAAGGTTCTTTTTTTTATTGCGGCTAGTTTGATTACTAGTGATTAATTGTATTTAGACACTCATGTCGTGGGGATTATTTCGCAAAGGCCCCACTCGTAGCAAACATGTGGTACATTTATCTTCATTTCTCGGTAAGCAGAGCACTGCTGTGGATAACACTACTGCTGTTATAGATGTCATAAATTGAGCTTTCACTCCAACCTAAATTGTTATTTGCCTTTGATGTCCCTTTAGAAATTGTGACATTGGTTATTGTTCTTGCATTTAATCATGGTAGTATCACACGAGCCGAAATTTTGAAATTGTCAGGATTGAAGCCTCGCCAAACTACATCAAAGCTGCTGGAAAACATTGACCACATTCGATGTTACATTGCAGACATGGGACAGTGACGGAATTTCTGCTCCTATTACTCCAAACTGCTTCTACGGAGAAATGCTGCTCCAAAATGGTGTTTGCTAATTAAAAAAAACTATAAGTTGAACCATGTTTCCATCTAGTGAGCCTAAACAAAAAAATGGCAGCATATCCACGGAGTGAATGATGGAGAGTGGGGCGAAGCATTCGTCCGTCCATGCGTCCGTCTGTGTGACCGTCCATGCGTCTGTTTGTGCGCCCGTCCCTGCGTTCTTTCGTGCATCCGCCCCTGCGTCCGTTCATGCGTCCATCCATGCATCTGTTTGTGTGTCCGTTCGTTCATCTATTCAACACTCCAAGTCCCACCATCTCGCATCTTTTTATCATATATTCCCCATATAGAAGCACCGCCATCCAGCGGACATTCCAAGGACTAAACGAGAGGTGGCACACGCACACTTTCTTACGGCCTGCGCTTTGGGTCCACTTCCCACCTTTAACCACCTCGAGTTCATGGTATATTCTAGTTCACTGTATTCATGGCACTGCGACCAAACGCTCGCTAAACCTTTCGAAAACCAAGGAGGTTACGCCCAGCGAGTATAACGTAGCAACCTTTCCCTGTCAGATAGGGCTCAATTTACATGCCAATGGATGCTAATGAGAAATGAGAGACAGGAGAATTCGGCTTTTACTTTCTTACGGCTTGCGCTTCGTATCTACTTCTCATTTTTAACCACCTTGAGTTCATTCATGGTATATACAAGTTCATTGTATTCATGGCACTGCGGCTCAACGCTCGCTAAACCTTTCTAAAGCTAAGGAGGTTACACCCAGCGAGTATAATGTAGCATCCCTTTCTTGTCCGATAGTGCTCAATGTGCATGCCAATGGCTGCTAATGGGGATCGCAGCGTGCGCGTTGACTAAAAGCCGAATGCTCATGTCTCTCATTCCCCATTAGCAGCCATTGGCATGTACATTGAGCACTATTTTTTATTGTTAAACAACGCACAGAAGAAATCTCTCACTGGCACCACCTTGGAGGTCAAGTGTTATACCTATTTCGGGTATGTGCCACTGGTGGTTACATACGAGGGATGCCCAAGCCACGCCATAAGGAGCTTCGCTCCTAAAAACAAGCTGAATACACTATAATTCTAGTATGCTAATAAGTGGTGTAAATCTAGAAAAATCACAAGGGGTCACACAAATCTGGCCATGGTGGCCATTTTGTTTTTGTTTTTTTTTAATATTTTTTACCTTTATTTATATAAAAATTAAATCATGTTTTAAAATAAAAAAAACAAGCATGAGGTCCAAGCTTGAGCAGTTGCATTGTTCTATTCAGTCTCTTTTTAACCTTTTGCGATTTCCATAGTTCACACAGCTAAGGGGCATTTAACACAGTTTTGCAGTAAAAGATAAGCAGCCTTTTAAGAAGTTGATTTCATTATAGTTAACTGTTAACTCAGTTATATCATGTGCTAAAGCTAAATCTCAAGGGGGGGGGGGGGGGGAGAGTGTAAGAAGCATATACACACATCCTAGGAAAAATAGCTGCAGCTTTGAAGAAAATCCCACTTGTCCAGCCGTTGCTTCCAGTGACACTCCATGCTCACAAATTTTTTATATCATGTAATGCTTGCTCATTTATGCAAAACGGGCAAAAATGCTATAGGCCCATGTGCTCAAATTTGGGTGCACATTAAAAAACCCCAGGTGGTGAAAATTTCCGGAGCCCTCCACTGCGGTGTCTCTCGTAATAAAATGGTGGTTTTAGGAGGTTAAACCCCACATATTAATCGATCAATCATGCAAAAGGCATTGAAGAGTGTCTTGCAAACTTGTAAGTCACTGCTCTAAAATAAACAATTTGAATATAATATAGTGTAATAATGTATAGTGTAATATAATATAGTCCAGTGGAAAGAGCTTCCAAATTCTGTGTGGTCACCATGCCACTAAACTATTGCGCGGCTGACAATAGTGGCTACATGCTCCACGCACACTCGTTTGCCCATCGAAGTCAGATTGTGTCACTTTGCCCTGAGGAGATGCCCTGCTGTGTTCTCAGTGGCCGTTCGACGGGAGATGGCAGCATGGTATTTTGAGTCGCACGCATCTTGCACATTGACAACAAGTCATTCTGGTTGGTGGAAGAGGATAAACAAACAAAGGTGCATCAGCACCTTGGCTTATATTCATATTACCACTGTGCATTGGATCTTCATTTATTTCACTTTATGCATGACCTGATTGTGAAGAGGGCTTAAATTCAACAACGGCAATTTTTTATGCTGTTTAATTTTTTTCTACGTTTATCTGCGTGAAAAAGAATCCTTGGTAACTATAGTTGGCCTTAAAAGTGAAATTAACCAATTTTGATATTATGAAGTCGTAATGCCAATTTCACTAGCTTTGTTATACAGTTGAATCCCACTATAACGAAGTTCGCTACAGCGAAATTTCTGCCATATCGAATAATTTTCTATTTCCCGTCAGCCACCCACAGAAAGCAATGTGAAAAATGTCTGGTCACAACAAATACTTTTCCTGGATACTTCCGCCCCGCAGGGGCGCCTGTGCAAGTAGGCGTTTGGTGTGTAGCGACACCACGGACCCGAGCTAACGGGGGAGTTTCGGCTCCCGCCCACGCCTAGCCGTGCGTGGCTTTGCCGTGTCCGGGGAAAAGGGGACCTTGGGGGTTGAGCCAATGCTGGGTGATTGGACCTTTAAGGCCCCCCGGCAGAGGCAACACACCCCTTTGGCCCTGGCTTCACGTAGACGGCACCCCTGGGCTGACCCACCCAGGGGAAATTGGTAGTCGCCTTTTCCTATTTCTCTCTCTCTCTACATCTTAGTCTTTTCTCATCTTTAAATCTATCCTGTCTTCTTCTCTCTTCCATTTACTTCCAATTTTTCCTGGCGGCAAGGGTTAACCTTGTGTATGTGCTCTGTCTTGGGCACAATACATTTGGTTATAGCGGCTGTGTACAGCTGACGTTGACATGCCTCATATAAATTTAGGACTTGTCACGTCCCCGTGTTGGGCTCCATGGTGGGCGGCTGGCATGGCTGCCGAACTCAGATTTAGTTTATGGCTTTTTCTTCTCTCCCTTCATTGCACGATCGTCCTCTCCCGAAGAGAGGGCGCACCGAAGACTTTTGCAATTATTTCAGCAAACCGAAAGAAACCTTTCCCCGCTACCATGTAATCCATTGTGAAACCGCTGAAAAGAACGCCAGAACTATTTCGCCTTTCGTTGTTTACAAATGCCTCACCACTACACTTGGACCAGGTTACCAGGCTACAAGAATGGCCAGTGGGGATCTCCTCCTCGAGGTAAAAAGTCAGAGTCAGTGTGAAAACCTCTCAAAACTAGAATCGTTTGGAAACATACCTATCTCAATTACACCACACCGCTCACTCAACACTTCCCGAGGCGTTGTATCTGATCAAGACTTGCTTGACCTGACTGAAGGTGAGCTTCTCGAGGGCTGGAAGGACCAGCAGGTGACACAAGTACAAAGAATCAAAATTAGGCGTGATAAGAAGGAAATCTCAACAAAACACATAATTGTGACATTTTGCACCAGCACCCTGCCTGAACATCTCGAAACAGGATACTTGAAGTTGAATGTGAGACCTTACATCCCAACCCACGACGTTGCTTCAAATGCCAGCGTTTTGGTCACGGCTCTCAGAGTTGCCGCGGCCAACTCACCTGCGGAAAGTGTGCCACCACAGGACACGCTACGGACGAGTGTAAGGTGGAGGATGGGGCCCACTGCGCAAACTGCGATGGTGCCCATCCCGCATACTCCCGAACCTGTCCAACATGGAAAAAGGAAAAAGAAATTGTTACAATCAAAATCACACAAAACATTACTTTCCGAGAAGCCCGTCAACAAGTATCTGGTCTTATCACAAACAAACCATCGTTTGCCGATGTAGTGCAACAGGGGGCAGCACTACAACGGCCTGCGGCAACTGCCCATGCCAGGCACAGTGTGCCCAGGCGGTCGCCAATGCCCCCACCCACGGCGGGAACAGCCAAGGCTGCCCTGCCACTCGTCCCCACGGCGACAACCAAGGCCGCTGCAAGCTCTTGCAGCGGCCAGGGTATCCCAGCACCAAAGGAGGTTCCTTCGACTTCTAGCCCAAGAGGACCGAAGGTTTTGCCCCCGAGGTGAAGGAGACCCCAGGGTCGGCCGATATGAAGGCCTCGTCTCACCAGGCGAGGTCCCAAGCCCAAAACATCAGCTCGCAAATGCGGGCACGCAGTGCCTCTGAGGAGGCAATGGACACCACGGCACCCCTGGTGCAGAAAGATCGGCGTAGCTCCCTGGAGCGCGCCAAAAGAAATAAAAAGCCAATAACGGGGCCCGGCGACGGCCCTGTTCTTTGAGTCTTAACGCTTAGCTTAAGAAGCAGACACACCCATTGTTCCTTACACACAGCACTACGTTACCTCCAATATGGCAACACAAATAATACATTGGAACGTCAGAGGACTCCTTAGAAACCTCGATGATGTTCAAGAGCTCTTTTGCAAACATTCGCCGAAAATGCTGTGTGTACAGGAAACTCATTTAAAATCTAAAAACACGAATTTTTTGCGTCGGTATGTTCTCTTCCGAAAGGACAGAGATGATGCTGCGGCATCATCCGGCGGTGTAGCCATTATTGTTAATCAAAAAGTAGCATGCACACATTTACCACTGCAAACAACACTAGAGGCAGTGGCTGTTCGAGCAGTTCTTTTCAACAAGCTCGTCACCATCTGCTCTCTGTACATACCCCCACACCACCGTCTTGGAAAACGAGAATTCGAGTCCTTAATAGACCAACTACCCGAACCTTATCTGGTCCTTGGTGACCTGAATGCTCATAGCAGTCTATGGGGTGATTCTCGCTGCGACGCACAAGGTCGTCTCATTGAACAGTTCCTTTTTTCCTCCGGCGCCTGTCTGTTGAATGGGATAGAGGCAACATATTATAACCTTGCCAACAAAACCTACTCTTCCATAGATCTCAGCATCGCATCTCCTTCACTTGTACCATTACTTCAATGGAAAGTCCTAAATAATCTCTATGGAAGCGACCATTTTCCTGTCGTTTTGAGTACACAAACATCATACGAATATCCTCCACGAGTTCCCAAATGGCTTATACACAAAGCCGACTGGGAACAGTTTCATAACAAAGCTCACTTATCTTGGACTGACATATGTGAGCTAAGCATAGATGAAGCTGTGCAGTACTTCACAGCTCTCCTTATTAACACAGCAGCCAAATGCATCCCACAAACATCTGGACAGCCCGGCAAGCGACACGTCCCATGGTGGAACACAGAGTGTCGTAATGCGCGAAAGGAACAGAACAGGGCATGGAGGTTGCTGCGCAACTCGCCGACAGCGGAAAACCTTGAAAGCTTTAAGAAAATAAAGTCTCAAGGCAGGAGAACGCGTCGGCAGGCCAGAAGAGAAAGCTGGCAGAAGTTTTTGTCAGGGATCAATTCATACACACAGGAGGCTAAAGTCTGGAACATGGTCGGTAGGATAGCAGGAAAACAAGTACACACACTTCCACTCGTAAACACTCAGGGTGATACCTTGGAAGATCAGGCAAACTTCCTCGGTGCACACTTTGAACGGGTATCCAGCTCGTCCCACTATACTGACACTTTCCAAAAATACAGAACAAGAATAGAAAAGCAGAAACTAGAACATAAATCCACTAGATACGAGGCATATAACCAAGCTTTCAGTCTAGCTGAGCTCCGAACATCTCTAAACTCCTGCAGTACTTCTGCCCCAGGTTCTGACCGTGTGGTGTATGAAATGTTAAAAAACCTACCAGCCGAAACACGAAAAACCTTACTTTGTTTATACAATGCTATCTGGTTTTCTGGCCCTATCCCTACCTCCTGGAAAGAGGCTATTATTATTCCCATTTTGAAAGAGGGCAAGGACCCTTCTTTAGCTTCAAGTTATAGGCCTATTGCACTTACAAGCTGCTTGTGCAAAGTCTTCGAAAAAATGATAAACTGCCGATTTGTACATATTCTTGAAACAAACAATTTGCTCGACCCATTTCAGTGCGGGTTTCGAGAAAGTAGATCCACCACAGACCACCTCGTTCGTATCGAGGCACAGATAAGAGACGCCTTCGTCCATAAACAATATTTTCTCTCTGTGTTCCTCGATATCGAAAAGGCTTATGATACAACATGGCGTTTTGGAATTCTAAGAGACCTGTCCCACCTTGGCGTGCGCGGAAGAATGTTTCAAATAATTGAAAGTTACCTGTCAAACCGGACATTCCGTGTCCGAGTGGGCACGGTTCTTTCCCAAATATTTGTCCAGGAAACAGGCGTGCCACAAGGTGGTGTACTTAGCTGCACACTTTTTCTCATAAAAATGAATTCCTTGCACTTGTCCATCCCCCGCAATATGTTCTATTGTACATATGTCGACGACGTCCAGCTTGGCTTCAAGTCATGCAACTTGGCAATGTGTGAGCGGCAGGTTCAGCTGGGTTTAAACAAGGTCTCCAAATGGGCAGATGAAAACGGATTTCGACTTAACCCACAAAAAAGCACGTGTGTCTTGTTCTCTCGAAAGAGAGGCATGCACTCGGAACCTGACATTCGACTGAACGGGCAACGTCTGTCCGTCAAAGCGGAGCATAAATTCTTAGGCTTAATCTTGGACAACAAGTTGACCTTGGTGCCACACATAAAGTATATAAAAACAAAATGTTTAAAAGCCATGAATGTTATAAAAGTGTTGTCACGTACTACTTGGGGTAGTGACAGGCAATGCCTCATGAATCTGTATCGAAGCCTCGTTCGCACCCGCTTAGATTACGGGGCCGTTGTTTATCAGTCTGCAACTCAAAGTGCTTTGAAGATGCTGGACCCCGTGCACCATTTGGGCATCCGCCTTTCTACGGGTGCTTTTCGCACCAGCCCCATAGAAAGCCTTTATGTTGAGTCAAATGAGTGGTCGCTTCATCTGCAGAGAACTTACATGTCTTTTGTTTATTTCCTTAAGGTGAAAGCGGATAAGAAGCACCCCTCATACTCTACTCTTAATGATTTGTCGAGCTCAATTCTGTTTCAAAACAGGCCTTCGATGAGGCAGCCCTTCTCAGTTCGCCTGAAAAGTCTAGCTGAGGAAACTGGAGTCTCACTTGAACACAGCCTAATGGCTCCTGTAGCATATCCACCACCGTGGCAATGGCAGACTATAGACTGTGATGTGTCCTTTCTAGAAGTTACAAAACATGCGCCTATTGCCCATATCCGAACATACTTTCTGGAACTTCAACACAAATACACACATCCTGAGTTCTTTACAGATGCCTCCAAATCCAACTCCTCTGTGTCCTATGCTGCTGTCGGCCCATCCTTTTCGGATGCTGGCCCTCTACATCCAGGCACAAGTATCTTCACAGCAGAAGCTTACGTGATACTTGTGGCAGCTAAACACATCAAACAATTACAAATACCAAAAGCAGTAATTTACACAGACTCCCTCAGTGTGGTAACGGCTCTGCACAGTCTTAAAAAACAAAAAAACCCGGTCCTTGCCTCACTTTACTCCATTTTGTGCACACTCTACACACTCAAACAACATGTTGTAGTGTGCTGGGTGCCAGGGCACCGTGAGATTCAAGGCAACGTGAGGGCGGATCAACTCGCTGCATCCGTCCACAAAAGCACTGCCCCTACACCCATATCAATCCCGGCCCTTGATCTTAAGCCGTCTCTCAAACGAAACCTCAGGGTATACTGGCAGAGCAAGTGGGATACACACACACAAAACAAACTACACGTTATTAAGCCACACCTTGGTCATTGGCCGCCCGTATCGATATCGCGTCATACAGATATAATACTAACAAGACTCAGGATAGGACACACATACGCGACACACACCTATCTTTTGTCTGGTGACGATTTACCATTGTGTGACAAATGTGGTGAAACATTAACAGTCCTTCACATACTAATCCAGTGCAAACACTTAGAAACTCTAAGAAAACAACATTTTCCATTACCCTACCGACATATACAACATATACCTTTACACCCTACAATGTTCGTCGATAGGGAACCGCTTTTTAGTCATAAATCATTGTTAGCGTTTTTAAAAGAACTTCATAATTTTCATATCATATACCCGGGCATCCCGTAGCATGACCTCTCCAGGGAGGTTTTTGCTGCGGTGGCTACACAGGAAAGCACTTGCCTCACGGCCCTTGGACGCAAGGGTATGATCCAGTGAGGGTACTTGTGCTAATGCCATACATGTCCACCATCATTTTACATTATCACCAACTTTTGTCATCTATTCACACCACACACACATTTCACGGCATGGTCATGATTTTATTACTTGTATGTTTTTACCCGCCTTACCGCGAGGAATTTTATGGCCCTTATACAGCCGCTAATCACAATCATTGTCCACATTCGTTGTCCCATGAACTGGCGCTCTTTGGCCATCAAATGGCCCTTGCGCCAAAAAACACCATATATCATCATCATCATCATCATCCTGGATACTTCCGCTACAACGAAGTTTTCACGAGTACCACCATATAAGGAAAATAAGCTTGCCTAGGATCACCGCCGAATTAGGCTATAGACTTGGCGATTTTTTATGAGCTCCTGACATATAGAACTCGTTGCCGCATCGCAACACCTTATCGAAGACATGCTTTCTGCTACCACACGCTCATTCTGGTGAATTGTTCATCATTGAGATGCTCGGCAACAGATCCTCACCCACCATATGATTCTGCCAGTGGGTTTCATGCACGTGCGGGCCACGGCAGAATTATTCTTTGAGAACTCCCTCCATGTTTTTAACGTCGCGATTAAAAAAAGTGCTGCTGGGCGTCACTAGTTCTGCGATCTTGAATGAAGCCCTCGGCAACAAAAGTACGCGTGCATCTAACGCAAACCGACTTGACCCAATAGTACTGCTTGCCATAACGCTGCAGACAAGGATAGCAACAACACAGTTCTAAGGGCACACGCACGGCTAGCGCAGCACGCACAGGTTTCCGTTCGCCGCAACCGCTTCACAGGAAACCGCGGTCGCTGTTGTCGCGTTTGTCGATAAGGAATAGGCTGCGAAGGTGCGCAGCTAACATGGCTGTATATTACGGTCAATAAAGCCGTAAAATTGTACGGAGCGGCTTTCCTGTCTCTTACTTATTGCTATGGTATTACGGAGCTTCGGCACTTTCAGTTGCAGTGTTTAGTTGGTCTCTATCGAAGCTTTGGAACCATAGAATTAATATACTTGGAACGCTCGTTTGCAGCGCTGCACACTCGGCACGCTTCAAGGGTCGTCTGAGAATGGCGTTTCTTATGTATAACCCGCCTGTGCATATAATCGGCACCACCAACAGCAAACCGTGGGATAAAGAAAAAAAAGTATCCGCGTATTGACACAAGACCTTCTTTCCTGCATTACCATGAAGGGGTGCCGTAAAGCCAGCTTGCGCACCAAAATTCTCGTATATTATTCACGCCGACTTCAGCTCCAAATTTTCTGTTTATTTTGATCCTGTTATACGCGAAAAAATACGTTCAATCGATGTACCACCAGGTACGTTCCACTTAGCAAGAGTTTAATGCATATGCTTGCTGGTACCAAAGGACGAGTCGTAATCATCAGATCTCACCAAATTTTGTGGTGTAATATTGCTACAACGAAATTCCGCAGCAACAAATTTTTTTCACGTGTTCTGTCAATTTTGTTGTCACAGAATTTGAGTGTATTGAGGTTTAATTGTGTTAATGACTGTATTGGGGTTTAATTGTATTAATGAAGCAGTATAAATGAACATTTTCCTTTATGAATTGTATATTTTGATCACTACTGATAGTCACACTCCTTTTCCACTTGGATGACAGGGTTTGAAGCATCTATGAATACAGTACACTCTCATCAAATGGATCCCAAATCGAAAAATGGGACAGAATTTAAGTACGTATATTAGGAGTATGGAAGCTTGGGTGAGTTTGACATAGTGGAAAACCTTCACAGCGCCGAAAACAAGGACAGGTGAAAAAAAGGGGACAGTGCTAGTGCTGTAACGAGACCAGCAACATTAAAAGAAGTAATTCTATTCAAGTAGCAATTTTGCTTGAAAAGTTTTCCGTTTCACCAATAGTCTACCATTTCACATTGTTAGGGATATAAAAGATGCACGGTAGTGGAATTCGATGTAATGTTTAGTGAAGCAATATGACCTTTAACAAGGCCGAGGCCTATCGTTGCACTTAGTCTCTTCTGGGCCTCATCTGTTTCTCTGTGCAACTGCAGGCAGGATTCCTGGTGCTGAAGTGGAAGAAGAGTCTTCACGTTACTCTCCTCCGCTAAGCAGGTGAGTGCAAACTCCTCCGGACCTTTCACTCAACTTTTTCTCAGCAAACGCAACATTTCTGACTCATTGACTCTTGCTGCCAAAAATGCAGTAATTTTATAGAAGCCAAATTTTAGCTGAACCTGGGCACATAGCTTGCACTGCGGTATTTGCTGCGAAAAATACACCGACAGGTGTTTTGCGGCAGCCAGCATCATTATAAGCATTGTACAATCCACCTTTGCATGCCTCTACAGCGCATGCGCGACCCCCTGGCGGCGGCTCTGGAAAACGATCTGTGGGGCGTCGTTACAGACGCCGCCTGTTCTTTCGCGGTGGCATCGGTGGTGAGAGTGATGTGAGTGGTGAGAGCGGCACAATCAATAAATTTGTTTTAATGTGATTATGTTAGTGCGATGCCAGCAACTAGTACAGCTCATAGATGTATTTATGGAGGCGTACCCAGCAGCAGCATTATCTTCTTCTCCACTTCTCATTGGTGAAACATGACAATCAGCACAGTGCGAAAAGCAGTTCATGAAAGGCATGTGTGTGCTAACTAAATGAATATGTCAAGTTTTCTGTAGGGCGTGGAACAAGTGTGTGCTTTGTGTCTGTCTCGTCGCTCAGCAGTGCAATAGCCATGACTTTCCTGTGTACTATATGTTTTCTGCATTTGTTTTGGAATGACGACAACAGCAAAGTATGGTTAAGTGAGCCTTGGTTCACTTCAGTCTCATCGTAACTACGCTGTTCATTTTGGAATCTTCTATATATCAAAAAAGAGTCACTGTAAATTGTTCGCTTGAACATAATGATTGCAAATCGGAGCAGTTTTGTCATCTGTCATACACATACTTTGAGTGGTTCAATGCTGTTGTTGAAGCACATTTGTCGTTTGGTGAAAAAGCAAAAAACATTTGCGTTTGTTGAGGTGACTGCTGCGTGCTGATACATAAATCTTGCGAAATTTCCACGTGCGTGCCTTTTTCTTGTTACCGTAGAGTGATGTTCACAGATATTGCAGGTTTGCCATCTAATTTACTCCGGCATCTTCATTTTGGTTAACGACACTGGAAAGTACATAGCCAGGGTGTCTACCACCTTGGAAAACCTGAAAAACCTGGAAAAGTCAGGGAATTTGGACCCTTCTGGAAAAGTCGGGGAATTTCTGAAAAACCTGGCCAGGTCATGGAAACTTACAGCAGTTCTGTGCGGCTGTCAAAAAAATAAGCATTACCATTGATCAAAGCTTGCAATGTCGCTCTTCCAACTGCAACTAGTACAGTGAGCTGCTAGAAGAGGTGTGAAAAAAAAAAAGTGCATAACTGTTGCTTCTCAGTGTAAACACGAAAGGATACCCCGACCCATGGAACACAAAGTTTAATGACTTTTCGGCACCCGATATGGGAAAGAGCCTTGTTCACAATAAAAGCCATAAGAAAGGCACGGCGTACCTAAGCATGCCTGAATACATGACGTAAGCAGCGAGAGTAAATTGTCAGAAGTGCCCCATCACTCCTGTTCAGCGTTTGTACACTCGTCTGTATCTTGATTGCAGGTGCAGGCATGATGCAAGCTTATTTTAAATGCGGAGTATTTTATAGTCACACCTACTCACAAATCCGGCATTGGCGGTGGTGTCCACACCCTACTGCACATGCTTGCATATCGCGTCTTGTGCCGCATGCTCGCGCCTCGTGCCCTCCCTCTCGCCTTGCATGGCTCACGCAGGCAGCATCTGCTGGTAAAATCTGACTGCTCGCGCTGCACAACCGTTCACTTGCATGTATATGTAGGCACTGGATTGGACATTCAGAATTCAGTCAATCGAGTCTTTACTTGGCTTTTGCTTGACTTGACGCTTTGCTTACTCGTGTAGGTGCAATGGAAGCAACAGTACTTTCAACCAGTATTAGGGCATAAGCCAATATCAGCGTCCCACCACTCGTTGAAGGTGATGTTATTCCTTCATTCAATAAATACGAATATTGAAGACAAAATAACAATTATGCATTCCCAAACCATACTCAATTATGCAACATTCACGTGATATCCCACCACTGTGTAATGCATTTATTCGAGTCCCCCCCCCCCCAAAGGGTGCATGCGGGTTTTTTCTTTGTCCAGGACACACGTGTTTGACCAGTCTATTTGGTGCTCTGTGGATTCTGCGTGTTCAGCGAGGGCAGTCGAGGCCACGCATTGTTTCATGGCATCATATTTCTGTTGTTTAACTTTTCTCCTAAAATTACCCGTTTCACTGATATACAGTCGCGGCCACGTCTGTGTAGAGCACGCGAGCAGCTCGTTTCCACTCTGCGGGGCGAAACCTTCAGGTATGATCAGGCTCTGACGTCCTCAGCCTGACAACTAGGCCACGCGTTCACCTGTTGCACCAATTCAGAGCCCGAAACTCCGTCAGGGTTTTGACCCGTTGAGCGAAAACCGGCTTCTCGCAAACTCTACACAGACGTCGCCGTGGCTGTACTGGTTGTCACAATTGTGGCAGCCTATGGCATAAACAAGACCAAGCAAATCCCTGCTCGGCAACCTGTCCTTCACATTGGCTATAGCATTCCTTAGGTTCCACGTTGGTACATGCACTATTTTGATGTGTGTTGCTTCTACATATTGCACAGCATTTTTGAGTTTCGAACCACATCATTACCCACGTCTGGAAATTTATGCATGTTTGTCTAGGCCACAATTTCGGCTTCGCTTGAAGGTCGTCTGTTTCGTCAAGGCTAGAACTGCCATCAGCAGAAGCTTGCCATGCTACTCAGGCATTTTATTATTGTTATTATTATTATTGTGGCGAAGCCTTCGAACAGTGGGTCGTCCTTGTGGTGACGCCACTTCTCGTCACCCGCCTGGTCAGCTCGGCTTGCATGTTTTTGTCATTGTCATTTGATGTGGTGCGCAGACGTCCTTTAGCCCTCGCTTGCTGCCAGCGTGGTCGAGCCGGGAATGCTCGCCAGGTAGGGACTCGAGCTTGAGGATTTTTTTGGAGCGAAGTCGATCACTGCTGCGATCCCGGCCTGGCAACGTTCATGCCGGGCGTGCATGAGAATTTTACGGGCCGGGCTTGGGAGCCGGCTGAACGAAGTAGGACCGTTCCTAGGTCTAGGCACGCGCTCGGCACGCGCTTACAAAAGCCGAGACTAATTACACCGTCACTGAGAAAGAATGTCTGGCCAATCGTCTAGGCCCTTACCAAGTTCCGACCTTATTTGTATTGTCGCCCATTTGATGTAGTCACCGACCATCACGCACTATGCTGGTTGTCCTCATTGAAAGATCTCTCAGGCCGTCTCGCCCGGTGGCCACTTCGCCTGCAAGACTACGACATCCGCATGCTGTACCGCAACGGAAGGCAACATGCTGACGCCGATGCCCTGTCGCGCTCTCCCTTGCCTGACGACGATGCCCACGACTCGGCATCTCACCTTACCATTTCTTCCATTAGCATTCATGCCATTGCTACTGAACAGCGCAAGGATCAATGGATTGCCTCACTGATAGACTTGCTGACTGATCCATCCACTCCATCCACTCGCGCGTTGCGTCGTCAAGCCCACCATTTCACCGTTCGCGACGACCTCCTCCACCGACGCAATTACAACGGTGACGGCCGCCAGTGGCTACTAGTCATACCCCGCAGTCTGCGCTCTGACATATGCGAATTCTTTCATTCTGATCCGCAATGTGCGCACTCCGGGGTATCGAAGACTTACCACCGCATTTGCCATTGGTACTTTTGGCGCGGCATGTACCGCTACGTGCAGAAATTCGTTCAATCCTGCATAGAATGTCAGCGCGCAAAACTTCAATGCACCTGTCGCCGGTAGGTCTGCAACCTCTACCTTGCCCTGCCAGGCCGTTTGGGCGCGTTGGCATCGATTTGTATGGGCCATTTCTACTAACGTTGGCTGGTAACCGCTGGGCCATTGTTGCTGTGGACCACCTCACGCGATACGCCGAAACTGCCGATGGCCTCCTTCCTGCTCCAACGATTCATGCTGCGACACGGTCCACCTCAGGAACTGCTCAGTGATCGAGGCCGCGTCTTCCTGTCTGAAGTCGTCGAAGCCATTCTCAAAGAGTGCAACGTTGTTCACCGCAAAACTGCTGCTTACCACCCGCAGACGAATGGCCTCACTACTGAACACTTCAACTGTACGCTCGGCGGCATGCTCTCCAAGTACGTCGCTGTCGATCACACAAATTGGGATGCCATTCTACCCTCCGTCACCTACGCATATAACACCGCCCCTCAGAGCACTACTGGCTTTTCACCTTTCTTTTTATTATACAGAAGAGACCCGTCGCACACCATCGACACTATACTTCCGTACAAGCCAGATCCGTCCGAGTGGGCGCCTATTTCTGCTACAGCCAAGCTTGCTGAAGAGTGTCGAGAGCTTGCAAGGACCTTTACAGCGCATGAGCAAGAGCGGCAAAAAGGCATTCGCGCTGACACCAGCACTACTGCGCCCACGTTCCTCCCTGGAGCGCTCGTCTGGCTCTCGATCCCTACCACTTCAACTGGCCTATCTTCAAAACTATTGCCCAAATACGAAGGCCCCTACCCTGTCATCGAACGCACTTCTCCTGTAAATTACTTGATTGAACCCATCAAACCATCTTCGGACATGTGCCGTCGAGGGCACGACATTGTCAACGTGGAGCGCCTCAAAGCCTACCACGACCCGCTCATAGTAACCAGCTGTTAGGTCGCCAGGCGGCTCCCTCTTCGTACCCGGGGTAGTTGTGGCGAAGCCTTCGAACAGTGGGTCGTCCTCTCCAGCGCCTTCTAGTGGGTCGCCCTTTTAGCAAAAAAGAAGAGCAGCTCGTGCAGAGAGTCGGTCGCTGTCAAGCATCATCGACAAGTGTCCGCCAATAAACGTCTCAACATTATTATTATTATTATTATTATTATTATTATTATTATTATTGGTGGTGGTGGTGGTGCAACAGCAAACGTCCTCAGTTACACACATATTGCTGGTAGCTCGTGTTTCAAGGGTAGCACTTGGGTAATTTCAGGTAAATTTTAAATTTCAGTTTCGTGAGATATTGTAAAAATATATCTGCAATTATTTTTTCGCGTGACGTCCACAAAAGAGTACACAAATCAAGGTAACGTACCGACATCAATGATTCATCTGTGGAATCAAGGTAGCTGTTGCACCTTGACAGATTCCTACTTGCCACCACATATTTAAACATCAGCATTTTAAATGCCGTCCCCAGCTTTCAATGCAGCCATCTGAGGACGTTGCACTTCAAGTATCAGAGCCCAGAGATATAAAGTACAAACATGCATGTGCTTGTCGAAAAAAAAGAAAAAAAAAAATTTGCAGTACAGCTTTATTCTTTCAACTTCGTCGTCACTCGTTGTCAAGGCAAGGTACACAGAATACCTGATGTCACACAGGTCCCGTTACTTAGGGAGGCGATCGCCGGGCTAATTCCAAGAGCCGAAGTATCGGCCCCCCGAACCGCACCACGAAAGCGTGGACAATTTAGAAGTGGTCCTTATTGGTGCGCCAGCAGACGCCGGCTGTGGCCCAAAGAACAAGTCCAAGCCGAGAGTTGATAAACAAACAAAATTATATTCTCAATAATGGCAGATCAGAAAAACAATACACAAATATGCTCACTCCACAATAGCTGAGTACAATATGTCACCGATCAATCAACGCACTACACAGTACAATTAGCCACACTCGAACAACGGACACAGACAACAGTACACACTACAATGCAGTCGCATGCATTGAACAACCAAGACCCTTAAAGACTGAAGAGATAGAAAACCTATTCAGTCCAAAGTCCTTGGAACAAAAGTCTGAATGATACTCTTCCGAGAATCACTCTCTCAAAGTCCAGCGTTGTTGCCGTTCCGCTGCCCTGAAGTTTCTCTTCCAGGAAACCTCGCGTCTTCAATTGGCCACTCTGCAAGCTTCAAACTTCTTCGCCGGAAACACGTCGGCTTCACACATGCAGCTGTTGCCACGCGTCTTCGCTCGATAGCGGTAAACTCACGCTCTTGCCTGTAGCTCGAGCCTTCACCCCTCAGGTGGAAATCCTCTTCTTCTCCTGCTTTGTCGCTACGGACAAAACCTTCGCCGACTACACGGCGGAATCCCTACGCGCTCTGGCGCTAACTTCCGTCTTCTCCTGCTTTGTCTCTACGGACAGAACCTTCGCCAACTACACGGCGGAATCCCTACGCGCTCTGGCGCTAACTTCCGTCTTCTCCTCATCTCTCGTCTCGGCCGCTCGATTAAATACCTTCCGTGCGAGATTCCAGAAGGTTCTCGTCATTTCGTCGGCGCGATACGCAGCGAAGGCTGGGGAGAGGGCGAGACGGTTCGAATACCCTCCGCGTCGGATGACTCAACTCGGCATGACCACGCCTATTTCGTTCTAGAAATTTCGCGGGCTTGCTGGGCCGCCGATGTGGGGTGAGGAGGTTCGTCGGCGAAGCCACGTTTCCGAGGGAAGACCGCGCGCCCGGGGAGCCTTGGACGTTTGTTTTCTTTTTTTTTTTCTTTTGACCTCGCGGCGTTTCTCCAGCCCGTTATCGCAAGAATTTGGCGGCGCGCCCATTTTTAGCGCTCGTTCTGTGACACCTGACTAGTACTTATTCTTTTTTTTTTTTAGAAAAGTACATTTTAGAGGTGTGCAAGTTAGGCGGGGACGCAAATCAATAGTAAATACAGCAATCCAGGTCGAGTCAGATCTAATCCAATCCACATCCTAAATAGCTGAGTCAGTAAATACAGCAGGTCAGGTCGATCTGATTCAATCCAATCCACATCCTAAGTGGCGTGGGCTATAGCCATTATAGGAAACTAAATTATACTTCAGTGGCTGAACGGGCCAGGCTCCCGTGTCCTCATTTTGCACGGATGCTGCGAAATGGCACTACTTCTACGTTTCCTAGCAGCTTTGGCTGCGATGTTGGACTATCGCAGGCTCTTTCAATCTTTCACATCTGTGGTTACTTTTAAGTGGTGTGTTTGCTTTGTGGTTCTTCTAAACATTAAACAGCTGACTTGCTGACTGCTTGGCTCAGGGGTTTTATTTTGGCCAGATATACATTTTTTTTTTTTCACATTTACCGCACGCACTCAGAAAATTCTGAGTGCGTCTAATAAATATGTTTACTTAGTTTAGATGGAGTGCCTGATTTTTTTTTACCACTTGAGCGTTTGTTTCCAGGGCACAGAGTTGGTTTCCCTAGCAGACGTAGCGGTCATGGAATTTGTTTTTAATCATCATGGAAAACCTGGAAAAGTCGGGGAATTCAGAAATATCAAATTGGTAGACACGCTGATGGCTCTCGACAGATTCAGCCATCTGCGTTCAATCGGTGCCAGATATTCTGCTGTGCTAAAATGATGCAACGCGCGTGTCGTATGATCATGTCCCCTCAGTTTCTATGTGCAGGCCAGTAAACACTGTGGTCTGCGCTCCCATAGTAAAACATTGGTGCAACAGCAGGCCAAAGCAGGGGCCCAGTAGTTCATATTATTATTATTAATACCACAATACAGAAAAATGAATATTATATTACACTGGCCAGCCAGTAGTAGACCCAGGGATGCAAGTGTTGCGCCATTCTGACCTGCTGCGCCTAAATGGCAATTTGCGTCTGCAACACCCAACTTAGTCGAGTTTTATCGACCAAGCAACACGCGTGGGTTACACAAAGGACGCAACCGTGTCCGTATCATATTAGTTCTGTCACGTTGTATTTCGGCTGTGCATGGATCTTGGTACGGTGGCGTTTGGGGGCATACCTCATTAGGCAACTTCATAGTTTAAATAACAGCTTTGCTATTAACATATATCAAGACGGTAGTGTTGCGAAAAACTTGCCACACCATTGCCGAACGACCGCCAAGTACTGCATGAGCTCTGCGATGGAGACCATCGAATCACATACATAAAAATATATATATGTATATATCAGTTTAAATGCAAAGCAATGACTGCAATAGCAACAATTTGTAATGTAATAGTAATGCCACTCGTGCTCCTTTCTATTTCTGCTACCACATCATTACGTGTCTAAAGCTGCATTGCGCCAACCGCACCCGAATGACTGGGAACTGTCCAGATAATCTTAAAACCTTCCAATTAAATCACACGGCCGCTAGAGATAACGCTGGAATCTACAGTGGCACAATTATAAATGCTGACGGTCTGTTTGCTGCTGTCAGTCTACAGTGTGTATTGCTTGTAGAATGATCGATGTGTCATTTTCCAAGCACAGGTTTTGTCCAAATAAAAAGTTCACTCATGAAAACAGCGGCTGCTGCCTTCATCAGCATCACGTACGAAGGCTGAAAGATAACTATTTTGGATCTGACATAGCGATACTTCACAAAACGCTGGTTTAAGAAAATAAGTACGGCTGTTTCAGGGAGATATGCTCTTATCACACAATCTCATCCCATGGAGCGCGCACCACGTAAAATGGTTTACAAGCCGTGCGCTGATGCTTGCTAATAGCGTGCGTGCCAGCTATCGCAACCGTGCCCTTAGAATCAAAGTTCACCGCTGCTGCTCAAGTGCCCCCCTTTCCCCCACGTCTATTCATGCTCAGTCAAGACTGGCGGCGTGTTTCCCCTCTGCTGAGTGAGCATTTGACGTCACCTCTAACACTTGGTGGGATGCTATCGCGTTCGCCCTCTGAGCAACGAAGATCGGCCGCCTCATTTAATCATTGCTTGAGCAGCGCTCTTCACCCCACCTTGCGCAATTTTACGCGAGGGTAGAACGTAAGACGCACGGGGAATGTTACCACCTTGTAGTTTACGCAGAGCATGGCAGCGACGGGGAAAACCCATCAAGTGTCCATATAATTCCTAACGTAATAAAAAACTGACTTAATTTCTAGCAATGGCGCAGTGCGAGCATTTGAATTTCCTCGCGATTTTCATGTAGGCTGTGGCACTTCAAGGGGCCCTGAAACACTTCTTCAAGTACATAACCGTGGAATTAATTTACTGGAAAAGCTTATTGCGTCACGAATTCAACGGCACAAAATTTTTAAGAATCCGTCCTGTGCGAGTGGAGTTACCAAGATTTGTCGCACGCTGCAATTGCATTCTCTCTTCTCTCATCCCGACGAAAGCGCTGGAAGCTAAGCAGGGAGGGATGGCAGGGGAAAAGAAACTACGTCACTTGCACAACGTTTTCAGTGTGACCACGCACGCACGCGTGGACAAGTCGCGGCCTCCTGCGCGGCGATCTCTGTAACGACTGAGTGCACCATGCTCAAATCAGCCAATGGCTGATAGATGGGCCTGCTACGTGTGATTTTTGAGGGTCTTCTGTCATTTGTTGAGAGAAGAGAAAGCAATCCTTAGCTGACTCTGATAATTTATTGTGAATTCCAGGCCGTGAACTGTGCTATAATACTTGGCTTGCGTGTTGTTGGTAGCCTCCACGCGACACGGGCTTGAACAAGCAACTGTAACAGCAGTGTCACACAGCACGAAAGACAAGACTGAACAATGACTGAGTGTGCGTCAGTGTGCGCGCGTGTGCTGCCGAATGTGCTGTGTTTATCTCTCTTCCCTCTCTGCTTTCTATCTTTCATCTCCTCTATCCCCCTCCCATGCGCAGGGTAGCCAATCGGCTGCCTATAGGCTGGTTAACCTCCCTGCCGTTCTTTTCCTCCTATTTTTCTTCCTTCCTCTACTACCGATCGGCAGTGTTTTTCGACTATGCTCAAAAAGTGTTGCAAGGCCCCTTTAAGAAATTCTCATAGACTGTGGTGCCACACTTTCTTCTAGGTATTTTTGTGAGAAACTCTATGCACACAAAGTGAATAGCTTAAAATCTAGCTCAAGGTGGTGGCACTCTGCCTGTTGCAACGCTCATGGAGTGGGCTCGAAGTTCGAACAAATTTAGTTCTTTTGAGGGCATTTTACTGTAGCTGGGGTGCTTGCTATCTTGGCGGCGCCGCGGTATGCCAAGGAAGCCTAAACGGCGTCCCTTGGATGCTCATTCATAGGAAAAGACTTGGGCATGAGATCCGTGCCACAGGGAGCGTACGTGATGTTTCCATATGACAAGACCTCTTGCACCTTCTCACATAAAGGTGTTAGGAAGGTTTCTGTCAGGTAATACCCTGGAACTACCAATGAGGTCTCGAAGTCGTCTGCGGATGATTCGATGGGTAGCTGCAGCAGCGGTCGGGTTGTGAAGTCCATGATTGAGGAAACGTGGACGGCGTTCCTGGATGGAGAGACCTGCGCTACCCACTACCAGCAAAGACACATACAGGTGGCTTAGCCGTGAGGTTCAGTTGTCAGACTGCGTCATTGTAACGCAGAGAAACAGACAACGCCCGGTCCTCCTTGTAGCAGACACACCTTGTAGAGGTGGTTTCACTGCAGTGGCGGGTGCTAGCCGTGAAAGCACGGGTCCATGCGTATACCACATACAATTGACTAAGGGCTGTGCTCGTGTAAGGGCCGCTCCCTCCCCCAACTTGGCAGTCTGTATCTTGAAGGAAAAAATATATGTATATATATATATATCTCACTAGCAAGCAGTAACATCGTCTTGTCTTGCGTACGGCACTGTGTTGCTGGGGGCCTGTTAGTCATGGCAGAATACATCATTTGCTGCAACACGCGACAGATAATTACAGGCCCCTCATTATCGACCAGTCTCAGTTTCGGTTTGGGAGAGCTCCAAAAACAAGAAACCACTATTGCCACCAACAAGTGCAGCTTTTGTCCATGTCAGCACACAGAACTGTGACACACATCCCTACGGTCTGCATCAAGAATTACTTTCAAATATGAAACGGGACTGCAGTGTCGCTAAACACTAAACTTTCAAAGCGTGCGCCACAGCCACGCACTCGCAACCAGCCGCCGAGAAGTATAGACTGCAGGAACAAATGCGGCAAAAGAAAAATGGCGGCTGTGACGTCATCATAACTTGTTTCATTGACTGCAGCGTTGTAATGAGAGCATACTAGAAGGGCCCCTTCGAGGGTGTCAATGACATGATGGAGTCGAGGGCTCACACAAACTTCAAAATTAATTTAAAATACCTTCCAAGCCGTATGCCTGAATCAAAAAGTGAAAAAAATGTCACACTTTCATGAAAGGCTGGACCCCATCAAAATATTGGGAAAAAAGTGTGGCCTTTACACGAGTGTATACAATATTAGTTCGCACCAGAGTAGCCATTTTCACTTATAATAGGCAAATTTGGGCATCTTTTTTTCTCTGAGCTGCTTGTTTTCAATTTTCTAGCAAATATTTATTTTAGTGATCATCACATTCGCCAATGCACATTTGTCATTCCTGACGACCTAGTTGTTGAGCACATTGGGCACCCGCAGGGTTCCCTGTCAAGGGGAGACCAAGGTTCATCGCAATGCCTTCCCTCCCGTCCGTCTAAATGGATGTATAGGAAATGAATGTATAGGGCAGATTTTGCAAGAGCCTCTTTAGGTGACTAGAGGGCCATATTCTCCCTCCCCCCCCCCCCCCCAACTTCCGGACATGCCCCCTTCCCCCCCCCTCCCCCGAGCGCAAGTTTATGGTTGAGTGTTCAAACATACATTGACAGAAATTCAAGTAAACCTTTAGTCCAATCTATGATGAGGGAAGTTACAACGTTAATCATGTGCTGGTGAACACGCCTTCAATCAAATGGGAGTTCGAAATCACTATTAGCTTTGAACATAAAATACACTATTTGCACAAGCCTAGATTTTATAGAGATTTTAAGTTAATCATTATTATTCTTGTTAGTAATTTCTGATGATTAGATATTCATTATTAATATTTAGTTATTGACAATCTGGTTTTGAGCATTGCTAGCCTTGTTATGGAATGTACTGAGCCCTTTGCTGTGAGTATGACCACGTCACATGAGATTCATGTATGGATGACAAACTTGTTTTTGCCTTATCTTGTTGCAGTTTTGCTCTATAGCAAGGTGCTCTTCCTCAGCGTGTGCAGTTTTCTGCCTTAATTTTCATGGTGGCACAAATGAAGTGCTGTATTACTAGTTACAAGGAGTGAGCTCACATGTTGTAGAAAGCTTTTAAGTCCTCATTTTATTTTGCTGCAGTGATGACAATCCACTCTTCACCGACCTGGCACGTGTAACTCTGCTGCCAACAGTGAAAATGTTCTGTGACTGGCTCATCGGACGGACCGATTTGATCGGACCTTGCACACAGGTAAGGTACAATGAGGCTGCATCAGAAGCGGCATTCACCTTGTGTAACTCGCGCTTTCATTGTCACTAGGCCAGAACACCCTTGTGGCAGCACTTGGCCTCCCTCTTTAACTTGGTGCTGCCATTCATCCGACCATTGTATCCTATGGGTGAGTCACTATAGCTGAGCGCTCTAGCTGCACAATGCTTCATTTGCTTTACGGAAACACGTGTGAAATCGATTACACAGCACTGACAGAGATGACGCTACCGGACACGCCAACCATGTGTCCGTTACCAGAAGACATCTGCCTGCAGGGAACTGCAGCATTGTCTGCAGCTCACAGCAAGATCAACTGGGAGCTGAGGGCACAAGACGGACAAGAGTGCCAGGTATGGTGCGTTCACCCCTTTCCTCTTGGCTTTGCCCATAGGCAAGAGACCTGAGGATTCATGGGGGCATTACTGAATTGCTTGTGTGTGCATCAGTGCATTTGCTGAGGAGGTAGGAGCAAAGAGTTGCAAGACTTTTTAGTAGTCAATGCATACTAAGTGTTGCTTACTAAGCATACTAAGTTAGGCGTGCAGATGACATTAGGACGCTTGAGGGTGGCAGCAGCAAGCACAGAACCGAGTGACTCGTGGAACATGAGAGAGGCCTTTGTCCTGCAGGCTGATGATGATGATGAAGTGTTGCTTATTGTGTGTGCCACTTGCGTCCATAATATTAACTCTTCTGTTACCCCGCGAAAATGTTTATTTCTCATATGTCTTGAGAAGATAGTTTTTGCCAGTTTGAAAAACACTACAGCATGCATTGCTGCATACAAAAATTTGCACAATGAAATGCTCTTTCTAAAAAATATATGTTATAGAGCAACAAAAGTATAATGGAATGAATAAAAATTTGAAAATAGTGTCATTTTTTGTTGCCAGCTGGCAAACAGTGCAATAAAAACACTATATATGTAAAAATGTTCAAAAAGAATAAAATTCAGAATAGATAAATGACCCAAGAACAGTGTAGAAATATTAAGTGTCAAACGAAATGTTTCTGTTCACATAGACAAAGAAAAATCGAGAACGAGGTGCTGCTTCATTGCTCGTGCCATGCGGTGAAGCCTTGCTTGGTTTTTCGTGACACATACACTTTTCTCAGAAATGTCTTACTTTTTGCGATAAGAGCCTGCAGGTATTTCAATATAGATGGATGCCTGTGATGTGAACAATCCCTCTATAAATCAGATGTTCAATGAGCTTCATTATTTCATCTAGCGTCACCTCTTTCCACGAGCCACCTCACTCTACACAGGTTCGCGTTCCAATATATGCATCAAAGCATGTTTCTTGGCATTTCTGCACATCATATAAGAAAGAAAAAAAGAACAGTATTGTGCGCAATTATAAACTGTTTGCACTGTTCCGTAGTGAGGGCCAAGATGTGCTACGGTGGCCTTCTGGTCGTGAGAAGCTCTGCAGCTGGCGCCAGCACACTGCACCCCCAGCGACGTGTGGACCTCACACGTAACCAGGGTAGCTATAAGATTGTGCACAGAGGTCAGCAGTTATGCACTTGCAGCGGGACAGACAACTTGAGGTTGTAAACAAAACAAACTCATGAACGGCTGCGGATGTCTCAGGCTGATGCAAAACATCCTCGCCTTAAAACTTGAAGAGAAGGTGCTATCATCGTCAAGACTTTACGCTCGTACTCACTGAATTCAGGTGCAGTTGCAAGACGGTTACGAGCAGCGCGTGTTTTTTGCAGGGCAGGTGCGCACCCATGCGCTCGTGACGACGACGCCATGGGAGCAACTAGTGACACTAAATGCGGCCCTGTGTCTGATATAACTATACAAGCGAACCAAAACTGCTAGAGACTGGCTTAGAATGCCACCTCCACACTTCATGCATGCGGGGTACCTTCGGAAATATTATTTTCTTAAATAAATTTTCCCTGACTTCTAGCAACAGCTCTCTGTTGAGCAGCTGGCACAAGCTTGTGGCAATTATTACTGTTCAACACTGTCAGATTGTGAAGCTGACAGCTTAAATTGATGTTTGACTTGCAAAGGTTCTGTAGATTATTGAACTTGATGTTACTGTACCAGAAACCAAGAGGGGCACGCACTTCTGTCAAGTTCGCCAGGCAAGTGCATTTTCCCAAGAACACAAGCACATTTGTTTGCACAAAAGTCTGTCAAAAATCATTATGTTGCCCAAACAGGCAAATTCAAACTGATTCTGAAATTTGAATAGCTGGACTACTACAAAGTGCTGGGTGTAGGAGAAATTCAACATGCCGAAATCGACGGTCCTATACGTTGATCACAGGTGATCGATTTGAATAGCCGTGGTAACGCATAACAGCTAGCAGACAATAAAAGTATTAAAGATGTTCGTAGCAGTTGTGATATAAATGTGAAAAAAAATCTAAAGTGGGCGAAAAGATGACCAGTTGCTAATGGGGACCGAATGTACAACCTTCGAATTACGCATAGGGGGGGTGGGGGAGGTAAGTTTGATGTCTATATCTCATTCAAGGACGCTGTTAATAGGGCATCTATAAATTGTTGGTGCTCATTGGCTGTGACAAGGCAATAACCTTCACAAATAGTATAGTGAAGGATATTATCAACGCACAATTCCTAACAAGAGTAACAACCTAGCTAGGCTGCCGCTAGTGAAACTGACTTTCTTGTGACTGAATGCAGGGCAGCAAAATTGTATTCAGCTATGCCTGGAGTAGTGTTATTGCTGATTATAAGGTGTGAAAAAAAATGTTTGCCATGTAAGTACTACATAATACAAAGCACTTTTTTTTCACGTATGGTTTATGCAATGCCACTTGGTAAGTGAAATTAAAAGGGAGAAGGTTCGGGCGCGTTGGTTATTCATTGTTCATAAAATGGCGCTCAAAGCATGGGGCTATTTCTGTCCCTTGTGCGCTCTGTTTTAAGAAGTTAAATTCTTGGAGCGAAAGCTAAATGTGAATTCTGTGTGTACTGCCATTGTGCAGCAGGTAATTGTGGATTAAAATAAGCAGCGCTCATTTTGTGAGCCTTTTATGGTGTGTCATGCCCCTATGTGCAGCTACGCCTTCTGTACCTGGTGCGCTTTGGGCAGTGGCTATATGAGAGACCAGGATCTGGGTTGCTATACAGCCATGGCCAGTTCCAGCCCAAGGTGCCAATAATGACCAATGGGACTTCATCACCAGTGTCATTAACCAATGCAAGTGGCTTTCCTTTTTCATTCATACTTCTCTTCTGTAGTGTGGAAAAGGGTGAACAGGACTGTGAAGTTGAACACCTTTTTGCTTAAAGAGACGCTGAAAACAGTTTTGACAATATTGTAGCAACGCATTGAGTCGGTAAAGCAAGTCTCAAGGATCATTTGCACACCTAATTGAAGGGAAGCTGGTTGAGGTTTCAGACTTCAACAAAACTTTGCGGTTAGCAAGGACCAACATTGTCAACAATGTAGTAATTTTTTCCACATTATTGCAGCTGGAACATTAGAATACACACTTGTGCCAATCTGATATGATGCACCGAGCTGCGTGTAAACGACAATTTGCACGAACAATGCCAAATTCCGTGAGTTTGACCATCAATTGAGCAACATGCATTAGATACACAAAAGATGGAAGCCACACAAATATTCCTTATTAGTTCAGTCGCATCGCATTTTGACTAATGCATAGTGCTCAACGGTGTTGCTGAGTCAGTACTCCAGAATTGGAATGACTCCACATTATTGCGGCCCTGGAATGGAGTGGGGACAACGCTGGAAATAATGAAATAGAAACGGAATTAAGCGCCTTTCAAAGAGCTCGCATCGCTAGCAAGCAGCCCGCATTCTTCGTGAGAAAAGCTTGTTTCATACATGCACCATTTACTGGTTGCCCATGCACGTTGGCTCGATCCAGGGAATTGCCCTCATCCCCAACCAATTGGCCCGTGAAGCGGCGTACGCGTTAACTTACCACGCCGTTCACTTTACGTGTGACGACTCAACAACCGGCTTAGGCGGGGCACACAAAATTCTCCAAGCACATACAACGAGGTCACCAAATATGTCCAGAAGAGAGTTTCCGCCTCCTCACCTGAACTCAATAGAGCTCAGGCTGTCTCACTACGATTATCGCAAACACACTCATATTCGTCACTCGCATACCTAACTGAAGTCTACCCGCTTAAACACCCTTACGTTTCCTGCATCGCATGCAGTCAGGAGGTCGCTACTATAGCTCACAAGCACTTGGAGTACGGGTCGGTAGGCCCAACGTACCAAATGGAAAGCCATTCTGCACAGCCCAAAGTCTCAAGACCAAATTCTGGCCACCCGATACACCCACGACAGGGCCCACAGGCTAGGCCTGTACGCATCCACCTGGGAATAGCCGGATGGGCACGAGGGACACTCTCCCCTACGTCGGTAACAGACCTCAATAATGTTGCTCTCTCTCTCTTAAGCGCCTTTTGCGCGAAATGGAATAGAAATGACATTACGTATCTTTCCGAAAATAGAGCACGTTTTCATCTACGCATTGTTTTTCAAACTCCAAACATTGCCAAGTCGAAACCTCGAATTTACAAAAAGCAGTATTTCACAAAAGGCTGAGCCGATTACAAGGACAACACATTTAATGCTTTAGTTTAACCACAATTATGTCCTTATATAGAATGTGTTGGCCCCAAGTTTGTCTCTATCTTTGCATAACCACTGCTTTATGCTAATGGTTGGTATCTGTCGTGTTAAACTATGGCGGCGACATACCCCCTCCTCACGATTTTTTTTTTCCTTGGCAGCACCCCAGCCATCTGCTGTCTCCCATCCTTCAGTTTTTAGTTTTTGCTTCTGTCACCATCGGCAATTCATTTGCATATTTGAAAAAGTGTTTCTTCAATTTGTGATACATACCGACGCTGGCATGATGCTTGTGTGGAGGTACCCCTTCCACAACACTGGTGCTCACACTATGCATGATTTTATTGCCATGCATGGATTTTTCGCCACGTGAACAAAATGTGTGAATCTTGTTAAAGTGGCATTCCTCATTATGCAACAATATTTTTGGTGGTGAAAAAAAACTCACTGTATCGTTGTTGTGCAGAGCACATGCTTTACCTTGATTTATTATCACCTCGATATGTGGTATAGAAAATAGAGTACTAACAAGCACAACTTTCAACCATGTGTTGTAAGTGCACTACCACTCTTTTCATGCAGTGAATTCAGTTGGCTGACATTGTGCCCATAGCAAAGCAATGCAATGGTAGAACTAAACTTAAAAAATGTTTTTCGCCACTAAAACAAAAATGACTTTGATTAAACTTTTTGTGAACAAAGTCACTATGATTTTCAATCGTATGCGGCTTTCTCCTGATTTTTTCTTGGACCACCTTAAAGTGCTACAGACGTCTGAACTTGGACCAAAGTGGCGTTTCAAGTTCAGAAGTCTATGTGCCACACACCTCCAAAACAAAAATATTTGTAAAAAGTAACTTTTATACAAAGTTCGACAGAAGTAATTTATGCATTCTATTGATAGTTGTATTTCATAAAAAAGTTCTCAAACACTACTATTTGCTGAGTTTTGTGTATGGTCTAAAGAGTGGAAATTTTGAAGCTATCATGGCCAACTGTCTTATAATACAGGCACGTTGCTCTAAAAACACAAGAAGCAAGTATTGAAAGAATGGACGACATGGTCGATTTATAGCGAATTTTTTTCATGCCTGGTTTTCCACAGTTTTGTCAATGCCAAATGGTGGTCACGGACGCAATTTTTTTTTTGCCACTCAAAATATTTTGGGAAAATACTTTAGAACTAATGTTTATATTTGTGTTATTTTCTCAATCTATTTGATAGCAACTGATTTTCCGCGAGCGCCATGGTTGGGACAGTTGGCGTGGAGTGACCCATACTTGAAATTAAAACAATGCAAAAGAGAGGGCCAGTAAAAGAAAGACAGCGCTAACTTAAAACAAGGTTGATTGGACACAATCTAGCGCAATCGAATGTTGCACTTTAATGTTTAGCTCACGTGTGCCTCAACTGTCAATCGATAGCAATTTATGACCATGTTTGAGAAAGGTTGCAGGATAACTTAGTGTCCTTTAGGAATACTAAAGGCAAATGACCTTTCATGTCAGAGCGAAAGGACAATGCTTAGAACCTGTAAAATCTCAACACTATGCACAGAAAGGCTTTAGAAGTGAAGAAGCTAAAGGATTGCTGAACAAAATTAAAGAGAAACTGAAGAAAACATTGAAATTTTACCTGGTATGATAAACAGTTTATGTCACGTATTTTGGTAGCACCCAATTGTATTTTTGGAGGATTATCAGTGTGCAGCAGTGCATGCAGGGTGCACATGTTTCTTTACATCTCACTCCCCCCATTCCGCTGAGGTGCTGGGTTGCCATTTAGGGGCTTTACTCCTGCATGCATCATTGTGCAATACCAGTGTTATTCGTAATAGTTCTGGAAACCATAGTGAGACACAAGCGAAGTCTGGCTGGCATTGTCAGCAGGCCTGTTACAGGTGCATGAAATGTCACTAAACACCACCTCTTCTAGTTTACAGCACTGCAGTTTGTGAAATACGCATTAAATTAATGACATTTTTTTCCTCTAGTTAATGCACGAAGTGAAGGTGCATCTATCAATTTCAGCACCCAGTCTTTCAAGTTGACGTTCCGGAAGAGAGTTAGACGACAAAGAATGTGCACTACACAATTCATCACTAGTACTCAAACTACTCATGATTTTTGCAAAAGAGAATTTGAACTGCTTTAGGAGACAGAATAAAATGCAATGTATGAGTTTCATTATGATCTGTGAAACACATTTAGCAACGAGAACACTTTTCCCAGGCATTGCTCCACTGTGCTATCTGCTGTCAAGAAGGGTGGGCATTGCAGATGCTATGTAACACAGATGATCTCGCAGGCAGGTGGTTCAAATAGGACTAATGATATGCAAATCACCATGATGTCTTTCTTTCAAACAAAGTACTTTTCTTGCATGAAACAAGCACCACAATGTTTTTTGGAATGCTACTTCAGCATATCAGATTGACATATTTGCCTCCAACAGAGCCCACCATGGTGGAGCAATGGTTGCTGCTCTTGGCTGCTAGGTCACGGGGTTGATCCCGGCTGCTGTGGTTGCATTTTGACTGAGACCGAATACTAGAGGCCCATGTACTGTGTGATGTTAAAAGAACACAAGGTCGTGAACATTTGCTAAGCCCTCCACCACGGCATTTTTTGTGATCATTTCGTGATTTTGGGCACTCCTGAACAGCTCTCTGTATGCAGGGTCTCTCCATAAGGTAATGACACTGGGACCTTGTGAAAATAATTTATTGATCTAATGCGCACATAGCAAATTCTTCAAAACAGCTTTCACCACACTGTAAAGGCTTTCCGAGTGACTGTTGTGGTGACCTTTCGCAGAATCTGAATAACATTTTGTTAATAGCAGGGACACTATCAAAATGGCAGCCTCTTGTTATTTTTTTTTTTTAGGTTTGGGGACAGAAAAGAAAGAAGTCTGCTGAGCTCACGTGCGTGGCCTTTAATATACAGAGTGGAGCCACTATCACCTCGTCCCCTACAGTGTAATAAGTGTTGGCGTTATGGGCACACAGTGAAAGGGTGCAGGTCAGTACCTAGATGCAGAATTTGTGGTGAGACGCACAATTCAAACGACTGTAAAAGTAATGAAGAAAAGTGCTGTCTTTGCCATGAAGCACACTGCGCTGACAACCCAAACTGCTCAGCCAAGGCACGTGAAATCCAAATACTTGAAATCGTAGACAGAAGGCGATGCTCCCGAAAGGATGCCATTGCTGAAATCCAAGCCCGAACTCAAGGGTATGCAGGAGCAGCTGCCCGCCATAACATAGCAATGGAAGCATCCCTTTCCCTATCAATTGCGGATATGATCGAAAAGGCTGTGGATAAGGCTATGCAACGCCTTGCTACCACCTTATGTGAGTCGCTGTCGCACATTGTGAATAACCAAATCGCACAAGTCTATGGAGCGCATATAGATATAAGTACGGCTGTAAAAAATGCTGAGTCTGCACACCCGGCTAGTGAAGCAGGATCTGAGATAACTCCACCAGTTGCACAGTCTACAGAGCCCTCTGGAGAAGGCGTTGAGAGGCAAAGCGAGGGTGCACAGGAAACTTCTCAGGACACACAAGATATGGACACAGATCTCAAATGCCTAAAGCGTTCTAGATCCCCTGCATCGAAAAAACCTAGCTCGCCGAAACATGTAAAAAGCAAGAAATACCAGAAAGACAACCTTTCAAAAACCGATTTTCTAAAAGAAAGTATTTTAGAAAAGGTGATTGCCGAAAACCATTTTAACGAAATCATAGGGTCTCTTAAAATTATACATTGGAATTGCCGATCTCTTCACTCAGCAATAACAGATCTGTTATACCTGTCTTCCAAATTCGATCCGGCTATTATTGCATTACAAGAAACTTGGCTATCCACAAATCATGTATTTCACCTACCCAACTTCCAAACTTTTCGTCTAGACCGTCCATCCAAAGGTGGAGGTTTAGCTTTCTTTATAAACAATAAAATTAGTTTAAAAGTCAAAAAACTCATACAACTGTATGTCTTCTGAATGCGAAATTTTCGCGTTAGATATTACCTTGCCAGGATACTTGCCTTTCTCGCTAATAAACGTCTACTTTCCTGTAGGCGTTCAAAACACGAGACTGTTAGATATGGCTGCTAATTCAGGCTGTAAAGAAAAAATTATAGTTGGTGACTTCAACTCTCACCATACCTGCTGGGGTTTTAGAACTGATCAGTGTGGACAACGGTTGTGGGACTGGTCGGTAGACAACAACTTACTGTGCCTTAACGCTAGAACTCCCACATTTATTCGAGGTCATTCACGCTCCGCCTTAGATTTAAGCTTTGTAAGCTCGGCCATTGCTAGTACATCGTGGACGGCCCTTGATTGCGCCTCCAACAGTGACCACTTTCCAATAATGTTCGAGATCGCTTGCCCCGTCAAACCATCATGCTTCCATGCCCGAACCTATATAAATTATGCAAAATTTCAACACGACCTAAAAACTGCTTTAGACGCTCCTTCTCAGGATGGAGATGACACTAAAGCTATGAAAATAAGCGCAGTAATTAAAAGGGCATACAAAAACGCTGAATTTACTGTTAAATCGGCGAAGAGAATACCCTATAGCCCCTGGTGGAATTCCAACTGTTCACGAGATCACAGACGAAGACAGGCAGCTTGGAAGAAGCTAATACATAATCAGTCCCCTAAGAACTGGGCAGATTATAAATTTCTTGCCGCTGTATTTAAACACACGGTGGCCCAAGCTAAAGAAGATTATGATAAAAGACATTTCGATTTTCTCTCGAAATCCAAAAATAAGAAAGCTTTATTTCAATATATGCGATCTCGCAAAATCCTGCCGTCTACATTAAATACTAGTTATGAAAAACTATCATTGGAAGAAACGAAGAACTCTTTAGAGTCAATTGGCAAAGGTCTAGAAATGAGATTTTCTTCGATTATGGCTTTCAACTGGCAAAAGTCTAGCATAAGCACTGACTTCGAAAACGTAACGCTGTCTGAAGCATCAAAAGTCATTCGAGATCTACCATCGTCAGCTCCTGGTCCAGATGGAATCACAGTTCCTATGATTAAAATTTTATTCAAGCTATCCCCCGGCGACGTCATTAATCTCATAAACTACTCTTTAAAGAATGCCTGGATACCGTATGACTGGAAAATATCTAAGGTAATTCCATTAATAAAAAAGCAAGGAGTAGGTTTTACCATAGAAAATATCAGACCCATCTCGCTAACTTCGAACATGGTGAAACTCATAGAGAGGGTTCTAAAGGGCCGAATAAACTTTTGGATGACGAATAAGGTCATATTAAAGCCAAATCAAATTGGTTTTCGTTGTGAATGCTCAATTTGGTGCGCCCATGCGGATTTAGAGAGTCGAATACAGCTTGCTCGTAAAAGGAAACAGTACGCCGCATTAGTAACTCTCGACATAGCTAAAGCGTACGACAGTGTCGAGCACTCTATTCTACTGACCACCTTGCAGAGTCTAAAGTTTCCTCAGTATATTACTGAGTGGATAGCGGAATTCCTAAAATCAAGGGAATTGTATTGCGTGAAGGATGGCTGTTGTTCGCATAAATTCAAACAGAAACGTGGTGTTCCACAAGGGTCCGTCCTATCTCCAGTATTATTCAATATACTGATGAGCTCTATTCCAATTGTTCAGGATGTCACTGTCTACATTTATGCAGATGATATCGTGTTCTTCGCTGCAGAGAGCGACATTTACTCACTACATCAAAAACTGCAAAGATATATTAATACACTAGAAATTTGGTTGCAATCCATTTCATTGTCATTGAACATCAGTAAAAGTGCGCTCTTGGTGTTTCCTATAGCAGATACAGTTTCAATTTCTGTATTGTATAATCGGGAACCTATTCCACAAGTAGATTCACTCAAGTACTTAGGAATGATTTATAATGAAAAACTAAATTGGAGCCCACACATTGAATATATAACAGCAAAGGCACAACGGGCGTTAGGTTTATTACGCAGGTTAAGCAACAGAAAATACGGGCTGCGCAGACACACGATGTTAATGATATATAAAATGTATGTGCGACCAATATTGGAATTTGGGTGTGTATTATTCTCGGGGGCCGCTAACTATAAAATTAAGCCGCTAGTATTGTTAGAGCGAGAAGCCCTGCGAATATGCCTGGGACTTCCCAGGTTCGTGGCGAATAGTGTATTGTATCAAGAAGCGCGATTGCCAACACTCCTCTGTCGATTCCGCATTTTAACGGTTCAAACCTTCTTAAAGTTCTACAGTTTACCGGCGCGAAGATCAGAGTACGCATTTATCAGCGACCCTGACTCTTTCTTTCTTGCACATTGGCCTCGATTTCATACCCCTCAGATAATTTTCGCTAAAAAGAAACTGGATTGCATAAATGTAGACATTAGCACAGTAATTGAAACTAATTTTTCTACCATCAACATTAAAATAGAGTACGATGAAATCTTTCCCCCACAAGCCAAGTTGCAATCTCTGAGATTTTTGACCACTACATTAAACGATTACTTGGTACATGCAGAAACAAAAAATGTAATAGCTACAGATGCTTCTGTCAACAATGAAAAGGCAGGTGTAGGAATAGCGTCTGATTCCCTCGGCTGGTCTTTTTCAGTAAGGCTTCCAGATTTTACTCCTATATTTGAAGCTGAGCTAGTAGCTATTATTTTAGCCCTTCGTAAAATTCCTACGACGGAGACCAGTGCGATCATCCTAACAGACTCACTTTCGGTGTGTGCAGCTCTGACAAACTCTGAACAATCTCGTGCCCTAGCAGCGTTCAACACATTAGCACCGCCGCATTTAAAACTCCTCAAATTAGTGTGGGTCCCAGGTCACTGCGGATTACAATTAAATGAATTGGCAGATGCTTTGGCACGAGCATCACTCGATGGACCAGTAATTTCAGTACTTCCCGAGTCAGAATACTTATCAGGTGTTAGATATAGGAAATTCGCTATTTTTACAGATAGTTTAGAAAATATCACACAATGGACAGATTATCAGCACCTCAAATTTCCATGGAAAGCCCAGTGGAGTCCGTCAAAAAAACTTGAAATTATAATTTCTAGATTCCGGTGCCGTGTCCCCCCATTAAATTTTTATTTACACAGAGCTGGTCTGACACTTACCCCCCTTTGTCCGTTCTGCGAAGAATCAGAAACTATTGAACATTATTTTGGCTCATGTCGTAACTATGCATTAATTAGGAAACGACTTTTAGATATTCCATTTGCGAAGCTAGGTTTAAATTTAACCGCAGAAAATGTTCTAAGTTTTGGTGCCTCTGTTTTGGGAAATTGCCACAGAGATGCATTCGATGCGGTGTGTAATTTTATTCAAGACTCTAAACGTTTTTCAACATAAAGCCCTCGTTAACAAATACTAAAAAAAACGGGTCAAAAAGTAATTTTCTATTCTGGATAAATCCGTGACATACCAAATTAATCGGGTTTGGCAAAACCAGCTGTTTGGTCGGCTCCCAAAATCAAGTTGTAGCTATTAGTATCTACTTCTTTATTAATTTTTTTCTCACTATCTAAATCTTTGGTTTATTTCTTTTTTCCAACATACTGTCTTAACTATACAACTCCCCCCCCCCTTTTTTTTTCGTTGTAAGCAATAATGCAGTTATTGTTAATATGAGACTATTTGTTCTCTTGGCCAATCCCCCAGAGTGGGTACGAGCCATGGATTAAAGGATACAAACAAAACAAACAAATCACGTCAGGCGTGATGCAGTTCTAAAAATATTGAATGAGAACTGCATGTGAGAAAATAAAAATGGATGATCCAAACCCATTAAACAAAAAAAAAGTTGGAGATGAAGATTCATGTGTGCACTCGCATGCAAATGTTTGATGCACCACAATGTTTGCTAAAATGGGCTTGGAACATGCATTGTTGTTTTCTTGCATACAATTCTGATTCTAGATTATTCTGACATGCTGATTTATGTTTCAACTCTCTCAGCTAAAGCATCCAGAAATGTGGCTGGAATGTTTTATCTTTCAAATTGCAATATACATTACCTCAACAAGATTTACCATTTCGCCCCTTAAAGTTAAAGCAAAACCATCTCTTTTTTGCAACTTCCCCTTTATTTTAATGCACATATTGGAGACCCCAACACTCCTTACGAAAGGTCCAACCAGAATAAGTTAACCGCGTCCGTAAAACGAAGAAAAGCTTCGTCCTTATCGTTCGCTACCACGCGCATGGCGACAATGCTTTCTCGCTGCAAGACGGCTGCACTGCAACCGAATCACGAATGTCAAACGAGCCTTCGTTTTTGACGTTCTCCCATGCTCACGGTTCAGCCTCGCGCCCTGCCGGCTGGCTGGCCCGGTAGGCGTCCAAGGCGGCTGCGAGGCGGGTCTGCTCGTTGGCCACGTCCACGACGACCTCGAGCGCGCCTACAAAGTACTTTTGCGAGCGCCGCAACGACTGAGGAACGAGCACACCGAACCAGCGCAGCGGATCGCTGGGGCTTGCAGGACGCTGAGAAGGAGACTGAGCTGCCTCGGTCGAAGGCTCCTCTGTCTGTCGGCGTTGGCGAACTTCGCCTTCCTTGTTTGTTGTACCTCCAGTGATGGCTGGATGTAGCAGTTCGAAGCTCGGGTAACGTTGGTCGGGGGCGTCGAATTTTGTTTGCACCGTCCGCAACGCTTCCACTTCGCCCATGTTAAGCTGCAAAGCGGACACGGATTTGTTGCCGGTCGAGTAGCGAACGCGAGCCAGCTCCAGCAGTCCGTTCTCGATTAGCTCGTTGAAGCTCTCGCGTAGCTGTAGTATCTTCTCCGTGGAGGCAATTGCGTTCTCAAGCAACGTCTCGCGCGCTGAATAGTCGTTCATCTCGTCTGCTTCAGCTGGAGCAGTTTCACCCGTTGCAGTCTTTGCATGCGTTTCCGCCATTTTAGTCGCGTAGGCGGCGTAGGCCACGTGACTTCGCGGTTCGTGCGCTGATCGACAGGTGACGGGGTGGTCGCGCCGTTCGCGTGGTTGTAGGCGTGTCGCCAGCTTTATGTCGCCGGCAGCCTTGATTATCGTTACAGTGGCTAGAATGTATTATCGTGGCTTTCCGTGCTGACGGTGTATTGACGCCATGGCGTTAAAGACATCGTTTCGCATACATTTCGGCATCGGTAGTTGTGAGCGAAAAGTCACCGTAACCGGAAAATCGAGAAAGATGCAAATAAAATAAACAATAAAAATTTCCCGGTCCGAGGGAGGATCGAAGTCTGGCCGTTTGCGTGCTAGCAGGCATTTTACTGCACAGCCACGTGTCCTTTTTTTTTTCTTTATTGCCTGTGTACATACAACATTCACAAACAAATGTACATCAAACAAAGGACTAACATGAACAAAATAAAAGAGGTAAAAAGCGTCAAACTTAACAGACTTAAATTCCTTAATCTGTAGAAGGATTTCTACTTGATGAAGCCATTCGGGCACTTCTTGTTGAACCTTTTGTGATTCCACGAATGAACAGACAGATTCAAAAAAGTATTGCCGAACCGGACGTGCATTAACATCAGCATGGCGCACCGCCATTCTAGATTGCCATATACCGTACAAGCCCAGTAACTTAACTAGGTCGAAAGGTATTCCTTCTTCATTTGATACTGGTAGAAATTTGTTGCCGTAGGCATCAAGAAGCAGATCCTTTTTCAAAGTTTTTTTGGAGAACATCCCAGAAAAAGACTGCATCCCAGCAGTCCAGGAAAACATGTTCGATTGTTTCCGGCTTTTTGCATAAGAGGCAGTCAACACCCCAAGGAACGAATGAGCCCTTTTCTTGCATCCATGTTTTCACGGACAAGGTCCCAGTGTGCAATTTAAAGAAAAAGGATTTCGCTTCAGGTGATACCTCCATTTTTTTTACACAGCACAAGACATTCTGGCCTGGGCCTGCACGGTATAACGTTCTATATAGGGAAACAGGAAGAATTGTTTCTACTAAATTTTTGTATAGCTTTTTACGCAAAACCGTACTGAGGTATTCCAATGAAAAGTGCGTTTTTAGAAAGAGACATGAATCAGATACTTCTTTAGGAAACCTCTGATGCTTGCCTTCATGTGACCAGATGCTACCACAAATTCTGGCAACCGTCTTCCAAGCCTAAGCTGTATAACAGTATGTATGAATGGGTCTCGATTATTTCGGAAAAACATGAATCGATTAACTAACTGACGAAGGTACAAATGACACAGACCAAGTCCACCAGAGCGAACCCGTCTGAATAAGTTAGTTCTACTTGTTCGCTCCCAAGATGAACCCCACAAGAAAGCAGCAAATATTCGATGAAGCTTCTGTTCATTCACACATGAACAATGCAATACTTGAAGGACATACCAGAGCTTACTGACTAAAAATATGTTACAAAAGGTTGCTCTGGCAAAAATTGATAGCTAGAAACCACTGAGTTGTTCACCTTTTGATCGTAGCTTCACGGCCTGACACCGCCAGTACGGTTCATTGTCAAAATATATTCTAATGGCACACCTCGGTATCGTACCTGAGTAGTAGTCCATGAAATACCAGCCACAAGTTGTGGAGTCACAGACCATTCGCCGTTCCAGTAACCCACGCACTTGCTCCAGTTTACCAAACTACCACTTGCTTTACAATAAAGGTTCACAATTTTTATGGTTTCAGCAATACTATCATAATCTTTACAAAACACAGCTATATCATCTGCATATGCCAGTACCCATACTTCAGCTTCTTGTTCATACTCTACTATATTACTGCTTTTCATGACATTTTGGCAAAATGACTATATAAATTGAAAATAGAAGCGAAGAAAGCACAGCCTTGCCGTACAGAACGTCTGACATAATTCGTTTCCCAAGAACTTTGTTGATGATTAGCCGAGTTTTACATCCAGTATATGCCATTCGAACTGTATCTCGAATTACTTTGCCAACGTTGACATAGTCTAACAAAAGAAAAAGAATTTTGTAAGGTACTCGGTCAAATGCTTTTTTCTAAATCTATCTGTATCATCGCGATGTGATCGTTTGTGGTATTGCAGCACTCCTATACACTTCGTGCCTTGTGAATGTTTGTGAATATAGTGCGCCCTTTGATTCCGCATGTCTGGTGGTCGCCTACAATGTTATTAATAACTGTCTGCAGTCTCCTTGCTAACACTTTCATCAAAATCTTGTAGTCTATTTGATAGATTGATTGGCCTGTGAGATTTCACTTCACGTAATTTAACTGCGTCTTCAGTTTTTGGAATTAATGTAGTATGAGATAGCAGCAAAGAAGGTTGATTGATTGATTGATACGTGGGGTTAAACGTCTCAAAACCACCATATGATTATGAGAGACGCCATAGTGGAGAGCTCCGGAAATTTCGACCACCTGGGGTTCTTTAACGTGCACCCAAATCTGAGCACACGGGCCTACAACATTTCCGCCTCCATTAGTAATGCAGCCGGGATTTGATCCCGCAACCTGCGGGTCAATAGCCGAGTACCTTAGCCACTAGACTACCGCGGCAGGGCGAGAGAAAAGAAGGTGCGAGAATCTTTATGTTTAAAGCTTCGTTAAAAACCGCTGCTAGGATCGGTGCTAGTTCGTGTTTGAATTCATTATAAAATGCGGCTGTTAAGCCGTCAGGTCCTGGGGGCTTTCCCAAATGGAGGGCAATGATAGCTTTTGCCACTTCCGGTTCAGAAATAGGACATTCGAAGCTGTCTTTACTGCAGTCTTCAATCTTTGGCATTAATTTTAAAAGTTCATTCTTGAATTCATCTATATTTACTTTACATTTATGAAATAAAGTGTTGTAGTACTCATTGAAAGCATCCTCTATATATTTCTGTTCACTTGTAATGTTACCCATGTATTCAATCTGATGTATAGCATTTCGCTGAGCATTTCGTTTTTTCGAGACTGAGCATTCTTTTGGTCGGTTTCTCTCGTACAGTCATTTTCTTTGCCCTTGCCCTTACTTGCACGCCACGATACTTCTCCTCATCAATTTGTTCCAATTTGGACTTTACTGACCTTATATCATTTATAGATAAGCCTGGAGTTTTGCTTTCCTCTGCTAGCAGTTCTTTCAGATTGAAGCGTAGGGTTCTTCCTTCTTCACTCTTTCCGTGTTCTATTACACATGAACATTCTATAGCTTTCAATTTTATATTCTGTTTACATTGTTCCCATTTCACTCCATATATTTGGTCTCCACTGTCTACCAACGCCATGTTTACGAACGCCTGTCAAACACTGTCCATAAATATTTCATCTTCCAAGAGATTAGAATTTAGCTTCCACGTGTCCCAGTTCAATACTGGTCTATGTCTATTTCTTTTACCTATTACAAATGATACTAAGCAGTGATCACTAAATGAAATAGGGAGGACGTTGTACTCAGTGACAATCGGAACTAATTCCAGTGACATTTAGGCCCTATCTAGGCGCCCATGACTGGAGCCTTGGAAATGCGTATACAGTGTTGGTCCTTTACCAATACACTCTACAACATCCTCAAGGTCTAAGTCAGAAATTAGATTACTTAACGCAACCGTGCTTGAGTCGTTGAAATTGGATGTACTTGTCTTATCGTCTGCACTGATCACACAAAGTCTCACATTAGGATGACTATGCGATCGCATTCACAATAAGCACGAATTTCATCGAATGTTGCACACCGTTCATCAACTTTAAGAGGTACATATAAATAAATCACTTGCCAACTAAGAGAAAAGAAGGCCAAATCACTAACAAAAAAACCTTCTAGATGAATCGGACATGGCATTTTGAACAGTGGCATCTAAACTATCTCGCACAAAGATCACACACCCTGCCGACCTACCAACTGCATGACTGACGCTGGCGGTGTAGCGTCCGGTGAAACGTGTTGCAGTAGGTTTCTCGGTGGCGTCCACGCTCTCCACTTTGGTTTCCTGAACTGCAATAATGTCCAGGTCTTGGTCTATGGCTAGTCTGTAGAGCTGAGTCTGTTGCTTTCTGGAAGCCAGTCCTCGTACGTCGAGCGTCGCTGCTTTCACGAACTCGCTCAGCGACGTGATCGGTGAGCGGGTCCAGGCTGAGAGCCCTACACGTTCACTTATTGGGCTCTCGTCGTCCAGGGTGGATCCATGTTGTTCACCTTTAGTTTGAGCGGCCATCGTCGCGCCTGAGCGACGACGACCGTTGTCGGGCATCGTTTCGTTTTTTCCCTCCACTGACCACCTTCCACTGCACTTCGGACTTACTTGTGTTTCGTCTACTTGAGCGCCGTCGTCCAAGTCGCTACAGCGTTTTGCAGACACCAATGTTAATTCTATCCTTGGGGTATCCAGGTCACCAAGCAAACCTTTATTTTCGTGTGTTTTGTTCCCTAAAGAATACTGTGAAGCCGAGTTTAGAGAAGTCGAAGTGGCGTTGGCCTGTGATGCCGGCGTTTCAGGGCGCATTGTTTGCAGCTGCGACACGGCGGAACTAGAAATCACCGGGTTAGCACACCGCGGAGTTGCGGTAAACATGTTGCCCGGTTAAGCTATCTTCGACAAATGCGTGGTTCATTTGTTGGGCGTAGCTCACTGCAGCTTCCATTCTCTGCCTGCCATCACTTGCTGTTCTTATCTTTCCCGTAGTTGGCATGCACGACAACCAAACAAGATAATTGAGTGCAATTTAACTTTTAATATCGCTGAGCGAGAGGCGAGAAAGAGAGGAGGCAAGCACTACGAATTCAAGTCAATCACTTCCCACGCTTCACTTGATTTAAAACAAATAAATTAAGGAATAAGAAAACACATATAAACAGAAAAAGAAGTTCTTTACAGGGGTATCAAATTTTTTTATTTGTAGAAACTTGTGAAAGCCAATAAATGCAAACATTCACATCAGCCTCACTCTCTTCAACCGGTTCATAGGATGCACAGCAACCACTACGAGCGTGCATGTTCCATAAAACCGAAAGTAGTGCCGAGTTTCCGCGGCATGGCACAAGCGTGCCATGACATTGGGTGTCAGAACATTTTTAATGTCTTAACGAATTGGTGGTTTAAAGCCGGCCACCCATTCCAAAAGGCACAAACGTTACTGCACATGTTCCTTCAATATCATGTAGAAGGTGCATAGTAAGTTCCAAAACATTTCACGCTCAAGATTACTTATGTTTTAAACCATGATAACCATTGCATAGAATGCAGTCATATGCAACAGCTTCGCTAACACAAGCCACTTTCAACTTTACGGGTTGCATTGTAGTAATCAAGAGGTCCCCTTGCAGTCTCTGACTATGGGACCTCTTTCTGTATATCATGCACATGTATTCTTCTTCATGTAGCACAATAACACCTTCTGTTCTGTTCAAAAAAAAATCCGCAATTTAAACTTCTCGAGTAACATCCTACAATAAAAAGTATGCACCCAGTGGTTCAAGTACGCACTAAAGACTGAATAATGCTATCGCATTCAACTCATAAAGGCGAAGTTTGAAGGTCCATGCCCAATTTTCTTGAGCGTTATCTACCCTCATAATGCAACAAAATGTAGTTAATATTTGACCAAAATTATTAGAAATAGAACGATAAAACATTCAAATAAAAATTAGTAGGCATTTGCAAACACAAATAACAAATGTTGGCAGCTAATACGGGAGTACTCTTGGATTTCATGTATTTCTCACGTTTGTACGGTTGGCTGGAAAATCTCTCAGAAATCGAAATTTCTCTGCGTGATCTGGTCGCATTAACCAAAATCCAACCCTATAAAATCTAGGCTTTTTATGAAGCTATAAGGCTAATGCATTACAATCTAAATGACTTGGAAGGCATTGATATAAATTTATGTAGTAGAATTGGTGATACAGATTTGTGAAATTTGTCAACCAAATTTCAGTGTCAAATAGGTCGAAATTCGGATGTTCCATACACTTTGGCACATCGCAAAAGGTGATACGAACTTCAATTTCAAATCGTCAAGCCAAGAGCAATGTGTGGGAAGCTTCTAAAGGACATGCACGGCTAACGAAGCCATGGTCCTTGAAACGATCATGTATGGCGACAGCAAAACTGATAGTTCTCCGAAATCGCGCGCGCATTCAGTACTCACGCAGTCAAAGTGACGCTTTTTTCTGGGAATGCTGCTGGCAAAACCCTGACAGATTCAATCATAGATTGCAATAGGTAACTTAGTTTTGAGAGCATGTGCATAGCCAGTGCATGCGGATTGAAAACGGAACTGTTGTTTGCAGCAACGGCCGCAAGCGAAACTGCATTCACTGCAACACCATTATCAGTAGCATCTAGGCTGATGCAATGGTATATTAAAGGCGATAAATACAAGGAGCATTTCAGTGTTCATGTCGATCTCATTTTATTTCATTTCATTTATTAACCTTTAAGAACCCAGAGAGGGTATTACATAAGGGGGGTTTATGAATGAAAATTTCAAAATTTGTCCACGAATACATCTTGTCATTTCTTTAATGAAGGCTGGTGAGGTGGTGATGGAAGCAACGTGCTGTGGAAGGACGTTCCAGTCTTTGGCTGTGCAGTGGAAAAATGATGACGAGCAAGTAACAGTACATGCACTTGGACGAGCAACATTAAAGGAATGGCCTGTGCACAGTGAAATGCCCATAGGAGATAGAATATAAGGTGCTTGCAAAGATGAACTGTTATAAAATTTATTATATACTATAGTGATAGCTTGCGATGCAACAGCAATTTACTAGTGCATCCAAACTAGAAACTACTTTTGACGACGAAACAGTGATGTCATATGAGAATGATCAATGTATATACTTTACAGCGCGATTTTGAAGGGATTCTATGGCGTCGCTGAGATAGATTTGATAAGGATTCCGAATGGGTAATGCATATTCTAGTTTAGGCCTAACCAATCTTTTATATGCGAGTAGTTTTACAGTTGAGGAGCACTGCGAAGGTTACGTTTGAGAAATCCTAAAGTTTTGCTTGAAGATGATGCGATGTTAGTCGCATGAGAGGGCCAGTTGAGATCATGATTACAGTGGAGGGAATTTTTTTCACATTTCAGTTGGACTCGAGCGAAGCTTCGACTTTTGTGGCAGCCAGCTGCGCCGTCTCTTATTGGTTCGATTGCGTGTGTCCCAAAAAAACATACACGAGTTATCTTGACAAAAAGAAACGTTTTGTGCATATATCCTAATTTGAAAACTGGTTTTGATAGTTTGTTGTTGTTGTTGTTGTTGTTCAATGTTTCGATGATCAGAATATTTTCTATCCCGCTTGAGATTTCTACACATCACCGAGATTCCACAGTAGCTTGGACTCCCCACCTGTGTTGTTTGTAAGCGATTATAAGAGCACAATGCCAATGCTTATGCTACAAGGCTATTCGTGACCCCTTTTGGGGGAATAAAAATGGAAAGGGGCGAGGCATAGCCCCTACTTTTTGTTGCCAAAAACTTCTGAATTCAGAATTCTTGAATATAGCAGGTATGAAAATGTAATATTATTATGCGGTATGCCACAGCAGGTGACTTAATTTTATTTCAGACCACCTGGCTTTTTTAGACATTGCACTAACATTTAGGCACAAAAGCGTCCTTTGCATTTTGACCTTATTGAAATGAGAACGTAGCTGTGTCTTACAAAGAAATGAACCCCTCAAACTATTCTCTTTCTTTTGTATGTGCATGCATGTGTGGCATGTGAGTGGTGCACTGTGTGCGCAGGACATCCTCATGGTGGGTGGTGGTGAGGGAGGAGTGGGTGACGAGAAGCGCAAGCGGGTGATGCGCAGCATGGCCCACCTGTGGCTGGAGCAGGAGGTGCGGGACCTGGAGGGGCAGCTGGGCCAAGCAGGCAGGCAGGCCGCACCACCACCCTTCCTGGTGCCACACACACAGGTGCTCTGCACACGCCTGGTTCACCTGCGGCGCCTTGTGGCTTCCCGACGCTTTGTGCTGGTCGTGCCCTCACACGGTCAGATTGGTTTTTTACGCTTTGTATGTGTGTGTGTGCACATGTTGCATGCATGCATGTGTGTTATACCTTATAGGTTTGGATTTGCAAATGATATAATTGATGGTGGTTATGTCTCAAGAATAAGCCAAACATGATATCAGACTTAAGACCTAAAGTGCGTGGGCATCAATGGGGGGGGGGGGAGGGGGATGAGCCTTTTTCCTTCCCAAGCTACACCAGCACCACCTACCCTCAGCCAAGTGTCACCAGCTCTCCAACTTCCCCTAGGTGGGAGCGTAGCGGCACAAAAGGAAGGTTTGCACCCTCTCATGACAAACTCTTGCAAACACCCATGAAGTGCACTCTGTTGCTGAACAATGCAGTTTGTCTCAGTCGTTTCATGCGTGTAAGAGAAGAATAAAATCTGACTGCTGGTGTGGCTGTCCTACTAGGCTGCTACAAACTGTTACCTTTTCCTGATGCGTGCGGTGTTTGAACTTGATTTATTTCGTAAACATACTTGTAAGACATAATCTGATCTGCCCATTGGGGAGGTTTGTTTGTATACACTGCTTCATATATATCTGGAGGCATCGGGAATTAATCGATACGTACATCATTTCATGCAGTAGCAAAGACTCTGTGTCATAAGCACTTTGCTGCTAGCGAAATTGAATTGATCAAGTCCTCCCTCCTTGTCTGCTTTCAGTGATCGCATGCCTGGACCTGCTGAAACGGGAAAGCGTCGGAGCCCGGGAGTCCATCCGCTGGCTTGAGGGGGAACTGCGCAGAGGAAGCAGGTATGCAGTGCTCACTGCAGCTGTTCTGGGAAACTGATGACAAGCAGTGCTAGACTCTTAAAAAATCTTAGCACGAGAAAATACCAAACATTTGTACCTGCCTCCATTTTTTATGAATTGGTAATGCATAATTAGAATCGAGATTAACAAGTATGACCTGAAAAAAATGCAACTTATAAGAGTACTTGCTTGAGCTAGTTGGTGGCTATTCTATATAGTTGGTAGTTGGTGTACGTCCAATAAACTCGGTTGAAAGTTTGCCCTTGTGACTATCTAGTCACAAGTGCAAGTGTTCGTCTTTTAAGCAGTGTGTATATAACGTAACAATGAACTCAAAAAATGACTTGGGGCGGCTTTTAAATGCCTTTTGGCAACTTCAGTGCACCAGTATCTTTTTACTGTTTTTCTAGCTCAACACTTTTTGTCTTTTATGTGATATATTTGCTAACATTTCTCTTTAATGATGATGGTACAAGCATACACTGCCTTTACATCAGTAGTAATTAGAGCTGCTCTTTTGGTGCTGTACCACTCGTTACTGTTTCCAGAGACTGTAATTGTTCAGTTCTGGAAGATTTATAAGGTATCTTAACATGTGTATTGTGTCCTGATTATACTGTGTAAAAAGAGTTTTTTAGCACAAGTATTAATTTATTGTGGCTCTCTTTTAAAGTTTTTGTCTATTAAGTACAAGATTGTGTGTGCCTTTGCCTAATTATTGCCATGTCTTTGTGCAGATATGTGCGTTCTCAGAAGAGCCATGAGCGCCTCTCTCTGTCTCCTATGAAGTACCCAAAACGCAAGGAGAAAGAAGCCTGGTACGTGTCACTCGTTAGCTCCTATGTCACTGTGCATTGCTATCATTTTACTGTTTTAGAGATGGTAGCAAGTTATGTGAAGAATGGTACAATTTATGATTGCTGCGAGTGGTGCATTATTTTTTGGTGGTGAAGAATCAGAATCATGAATTTGCTACAAAACATTTTATGCGCACTGGTTTAAGACAGGGAAATTATTAACAGCAAAGTTGCTGAAAAAGCCTATAATTTAAAAACAGTCTGTTTGTCTTTAACATATGCTGTTCAGAGCTTGCTACAATACGTTGTGTCTAATTTTATTTTTATTTATTTATTTATTTGCATAATACTGCAGACCCAGTGAAGGGCCCAAGCAGGAGGGACGTATTTACAAAGCTCGTAATAAGGACAACAGAAGATCAAGAACATAAAAAGCGCGAAGTGTTATCTCTCCAGCACCAGCAACTGCATCATGTCTGCAGGATTTTTACTAAATCTAAAGCTCACTTGTTTATGCATGTTCTGACTGGGTGGTTTTGGCATCCTAATGCAAAGCAGAAGCTCGAGAGTTACGCTTCTAAGGTCTTCTCCACTTGCTGCGTTGTGAAATCAGCAGGAAGTTGAGAGAAACATACAGCTTTGCATTATGCAGCAGTGTTTCTGAGAACTTACCTGACACCCAACAGCCGTAGTAGTCCAGCACACTTAGAAAGTGCATAGTCATACTAAGATCAACTGAGCTGGTGTATGTATGGGCTGTTGTCCTATCCGCAGCTTGCTCCAAAGCTTGCTTTGCCCGTGGCATAAATCTCAACTACAAGCACTAATGGGCAATCCTCCGTTGTAACATTCTTCTAAGTCCTCTTAACAGTTTTAGTGGAATGAAACTTGATCACACGACAGAGTGCAAAGTAGAGGTTTCAGCACAAAGAATGTTTTGCAGTGGCAACTTTCTGAAGGATGTATGATTGTTTCAGGGAGCTGTTCCAGATCCTCGAGTGCTGCCACCACCTGGAGAAGCAGTGCCCACGTGGGGGGCACCCAGCTGACCGGCCTCTGGTTACGCTACTTGTCTGTTCTGGGCCACCAGGCATGTTGAGCGGCCTGCCACCCAATGCAACTGCCATCGCCAACTCTGCAGGCAAGCATTGTACTACCTTGTACTGCACTAAGAGCCTATCCCTGATGCTGTTAAGCTAGCAGCACTTTATGTTCCTAGCCTAGAAGCCACATCACTGCTGCCACTGCTTTTGGCTTTCTTCACTTGAAGCACGTGGTATAGTGTCAGAGTAGAGGACCACTTTTATAATAATACGAGACAGGTATGCATGTTTGAAGAGCCTTTTGCAGTACTAACTTTTGTGATGTGCTCATATTCACTGTTTCTCTGTGTACCTACGCAGCTGTGGAAGGCTTGGTGGCATTTGCATATTGGTCTCAAACTTACATTGATTATAAGGCCGCACACACTGTGTTGCATGTTGAAAGCATGGGGCAAGTTGTTGATTTCTCAACTGTAGACACATAAAATTCTCTCCATGTGCCGAGATCCTTCAAACCTCTCAATGCAGGCATTAACATGGAGGATGTTGAAGCATTCACCACCAAGTGGCTGACAGCAAGTGTGCCCAGAACACAGCCTGGCTGAGACATCAAGGAATGATTTCCGAGTATTCACAATAAATCCTTTGGAGGCGAGAAACAAGCCTGTCGACCGACCACGCAGGCAAACCGCTCTTATTTCCAGCAAGTATGGGAATCCTTAGTCTTGCATTACAACAAGATCGCCGCAGTGGCTTTTGGTGACACATCAGCTGAGATGCTGGCGATTCTTCCACATGTGTAATTCGCAGCCATCTGTCAGATGGTGGAAGGCTGATTATATCTTTTGTCGAAGAAGCCAGCAGTGCAGTTTGGGCTGGTTATTGATTTTGCGTACTTGTATCGACTTGGGCACTCAACAAAGTCTTTTTTTTTTTTTTTTTAGTACTAGTATTCTGATTTGTGCACAAAGTGAAGTGTTTAGACAAGTCAACTGGTATGACTGATGGTTTAGCATTCAACATACTCAAGTAAGTTTACTGCATTCAATTGCATAAGTACTTGTGTTTTCACATTCTTGTTTATCATTAATATGATGAAACATTTTCCTGCCGTTTTGTCTTGCATCAACTGGTTAAAGGAAACTGATTAACGGAACATTATGATTCATATTCAAAAAGTAACAACACTGCTTCAACAAAAAATTGTTTGTAGCAGAAATGTTACTCATAAAACAAGCAAAAGATGTATTGTAGCTTCTTGTACATCATTCAGCAAGATTTTAAAAATTGGAAGGGCTTAAATTTATGGTATTCCATTGAAACTTTTGGCAGAGTACTAAATGACTGCACAATTGCGGCAACATGTGGGCTCGTGCGTTTATCTTTCTTTTCCATTGTTTAGCGCTCCACTAAGTTTGACTGACCATTTGAGTTGCCTGTCTATTTGTGTTGCAGACTTGTTACTCATTGGATTAAATCCCAGCAGGCACTTAGCTTTATCGAATGCAAGCTACATTCAGCACCACATTGTTATTACCTACATGTATTATGAGCTGCATAGTAACCCTGCAAGCAGTTTCAAAACTTCACTTGAAAAGACTGCATAAATGCTTTAATGCTACTTTAATACCTCAGCATGCAACATGTCCGCTCATAAACGGCGCTCTATCGTCAGCACAATGACTGCTTTTTAAATTATTTTTTCAGCATATGCAGACAGAACAGCACAATTTCCTGATGCCACTGAGCCTGGCATAATTTTTTTATATCATACTATTATTTGAGTTCCATAAACCTTTTACTGTTATTTAGATCAATTCAGCCAAGTGCTCTATTGAACTGTTCATGCTGTCCAACATCTGCGAAGATTCTAGGTAATGTGACAGTCTGTTTACTTGTCTTGTCTAGTAGACTTTACACTGGTCGTTATTGCTGCATCTTGTTTGTTTGTTTGTTTGGGTGCCAAAGTTGCGTAGCTATACTTGATACCCGTCAAAAAACAGTAAATGTTGAAATCAGTGCCATTCAAAGCGCGGTATTTTTTATTTCAAATAAAAATATTTTGTGTTGTCAGCATTTGTCCTGCGCCTCATTTGTACTAGTGGGCATACCTGTCTCCACAAACTTCATAAAGGGATTGAGGAATTATGTAACAAATTTTTCAAATTTTTAGAAAGTTCAGCAGCATTATGTACAGTTTCTGTAACACTTTAAGATGAAATGCACCTGCTGCACACTTGGCAATGCATTAGGTTATACAAACAAGGACTTTGCAAGACATAGTGAGCCGCTGTGTGAGAGAGAATCGTTAAATTACCTTTATGTTCCCACTGAACTGCATTTACTGATTATTCAGTCCCCCCACTCTAGCTTTCTGCACCTCACCTTATTTGGGGGGGGGGGGGAGGGGACATTGATAGCATTTTTTTATAATGCCCACAACTGACCAATAAATGCCCATGAAACCAAAAAATAAATGTGTATTCTGCGAGATAAAGTTGTTATTGGCAAACATTAAGAACATCAAGCATTCATGCAGGAAAGAAACGTAGAATGAACACTGCCCAGATGAAGCTAACGAGGGAATGGATAGATTTCTGGTAGCATTTTCTTCTCTTTATTAGCTCTCGGAGGATCACGCAGAATGAGATACGTACTGTACAATTGCTCATTTGGATCCCTCAATAACATGCTCTAGTGATGCTGCTCAAGTTAGAGTGAAGTGGGGTGAAGAGGGGGGGAGCCGTCTCCTTTCTGGGTACGTGCCAACATGATGTTGGAGTTGCCCTGGGATCGGTTCACTTTCTACTGAGCGGCGACATCTAGTGATGGTGTCATCGTACGGTGTTACAAATTTCAGTGATCATTAAAATCTTGAGGGTGTCACTAGTCGTTCCAGCTCCGCTCGCTCGAAAGCCATTTACGTTTTTGGACAGATGTCGCGAAAGACAGAGTCAATACAACTCCGCAGCCCTGCTATACCCCCTATCCCCAACCCAACCCGGGAGTAGTGGGAAGCGACCCTGCTTAGCTGTTCTCACCTTCAGGCCCAAAAGTCCTTGGTTTGACAAGCCCAGGCAGCAGCCAACAGAAATGGGAATCCCCACCTACTAGTTGTGTGTGCCCCTCTCTTATGCCTCCATACCTTCCTTGTTTCTAATAAATGGTTTTACCACCAACATGGAACTCAAAAGGACGCTGAAGTGAAACGATTGCTTTGAATAGATGAATGCACTTCTTAATTTGACTATCGTGGATTTGTTAATGGAGGAGAAAAGCAATGTCGAAGTTTCATGATTGTTTCTTGTCAAAATCTCCGCGAGTGACCTCACAGATTTTGAAATATTTTTTAAAATTTTTGCGGAGTTGGCCCAACGAAATTTCCTGAACGTTAGTGTATGTCAAGTTTACCACTCAGGGCCATTTACCCCTCAGGGATTCCTCTGAAAAACTTCGTCATAGACTCGCAAAAGGGGTGTGTTATGGTTTTTAGAGGCGCAGAAACAACTGGTCTAAGCCTCGTCAAAAGCAGGTTGTGTGGTGAATACTTGTATATATAATTGCAGTGAGGTGATGTCGCAGATTTGGTTGACCTGCTAACTTGCTGTACAGTTTGGTATAAGTTTCTCCATGCCGAAAAATGTGTGTGAAATTATCGGCAAAAGACCATTCTTAAGGCATGTACAAGAAGAATGCATAGTTGTGTACATTCAAAGTATTGAAGTCTTTAGAAGCTCTACTAAGAATGAGTAACAATTTTTTAGCTGCACTTAAGAGCTTGTTGTTGCAGGAGAATCTCGGACGTTGGCAAGCCTCTTTGGTAGCAATGGAACCAGACAAGGCCAACTACTGATCAGCATGGCTGATATGACGATGTGATGTGCAGCTGTCGTATGCTGTCTTCACTTGGCGTAAAGCAAGCAAAACTACTCAATAAAAAAAGTAATAAGCAAACGAGAAGGGGAGCTGGAAATAATTAGGAAAAAAAAAAGAAAACCGAGGGGAAGCAAAGAAACTGCATTTCCTTCTGGCTTGGCACCACACTATCTCGCCGCCACCATTCTGCACTGCCAAAGCTGTCGAGTGAAAGCAAGCCACATTCTTGTGTAGAAAAATAGAGTTCCAGATATAATCGCCTTGACAATGGCATGGCTGAGGAATTTGTCCTTGTTTAGCATCTCCTGTGGTGCATCAATAAGTAATATGTGTGAGCGGTGACCCCCTATTGAAAAAAACGTCTTCCATATGAATAGTGGATTCCACTATTTTAGTGTACTATGGTGATGTAAATGTTGGTGGCATATGGTGCATGGTGGCGTATGGTGAATGCTGGAGCACGAAACGGTGTCAGAACCATCGTGACGAGCTAGCTGCCACTAAAAAATGATTGTATGTAAGGTGATGTAAAAAGCACCTGTAAATAAAGAAACGTGACCACGAGGATTCCCAACTGAACCACTGCACCATGCCGACTTTTTTTCCTTTATTGTCTGCGCCATGCCGACATATGCAAACTTTACTGTAAAATGACTGGTCAGCTTACTAACTGACCATTCAACTTCAGCATTGTATGTCGCATACTCGAGCTAGATAGGGATTTGCACATTTATTAAACAAACTTCTGCTGCCTGTTACGATTGCCACTGCGATAATGGCAACTGCGCTAAATTTTTGATTCACAACCGTAAGAAAAAAAATCAAGTGGACTGACGAGCAAGCATACCTTACATCGGTTAGTACATCTGGTCAAACTTTATGACCCCTCTCATTTGATAGATATTCCCTCATAATTGATTGAGTATTGCGATGTTTTTCGCGCAACGTACAGCGCACTCGTACCGGATAGCTGCTCTATCGTTAGCAACCACTACATAACAGCTTGACCAAAACGGATGCAGGGTGCCGGAAACATTCAGTAAACATATGAATTTGATAAGTCTGTGTTCTCGCATAAGAGCCAAAGAAGTGCCGGTGAGTGCAACCGGTGGCTGTCGGTGAGCGGAGGCGTAAGTTTGTTAGAAGTAGCTGGGACCGCGACGCATCGATGTTCGTCGCTTCTTGCGCGGACACCATACACAGTAAAAAGTGCTTCATTTAGGTTAAATTATGCGTCGGCTGTGCTGTTCTGTCATTCTTACTCATCGATATAGTGTATTCTGAAACCCAGAAGAGCCGATAACACTTGTATGGGCTCGTTCGGTAGGTAGTACGGCTAATGTGATTGCAAGAATCGCCCGAGTTGTGTTTCTAGCGTGGCGACATCAAGTGACCGCTGTATTCTGCTGTCTACGGCTGAAAGTGGCAAGTGGCGAACTCATTTATTTCTCAACAACTGCGCAGCATCGTAACACATTTACTTTCGCGCGACACTTTTCTAAAGCATCACAACAAAGTATTACATCGCGCATGTCGAACTGATGTAAGTACGTGCACGAAATCTAAACATTCACGGCCGCATTTTACGCTCCACAAAAATTGAAGCGTTGTTAGACAGTGGACAGTTATAGCATACTGGGCTTACCGGGATACCGTGCGTACCGTGATAGCGGAATCGAAGTGCACGTGCGCAGATACGTAGGTTACCTGGGGTACCATTCTGGACATTATTGTCGAATTCCGCCATTGATCGATGCTAATTGGCCTAAAGTGCTGCCATTACGATATTGTACAATATGGCGGAATCAGTGTCCAGAATAGCACCCCTGTACCGCTTAGCGTACGCTTCAAACGCGAAAAACATTAGAGAGTTATAGTTTAGCGTTAGCGTGATAGCGTAGGTTAAGGGAATGGCGTTACCGTGGAGCAAACGTTCGTTGTGGGCAGCGTCTTATAGTTTGTGGAATAGCGTTTACGTGGTTTACGTGCCCCAGCTGGGATGGTGGCGCCATTAGGTGGTTAATAAGTTAAACAGTGAAAATGAAAAGAAAACGAGAATGTTTACCTATGCCACCGCGCGAAGCATTGTTAGAAGTTTATTTTAGTGATAATAAAAGTAAATAAATATGAACCAAGCACCAAACGCGAAAACGTCTACGTTGCCGATTTGTATACATCGATCTTGTAGTTAGGCCTAGGTGCGTTCGAAATGGGAAGCTATCTCAAAAAATACGCCAACTTATCCGTAATACTCGGTCGTCTAAGCTAACTGAAGGCAAGCGAAGCCACTTTGAACAGTCGTTTGCGGCGGACAAGGTGAATCTTTCAACAACTACGCCAAAATCACTTCTAAGCGGGCGTCCGAGAGCGCCGCCATGTTTACGTACACTACGTACACCTACGCTACCACGGTAACGCTAAAATAGAGCGGCGTACGGTACGCAGAGTATACTACACTCTGTTGACACAGCAGGAATGTGTGTGTGTATATATATATATATATATATATATAATCGGACTTAGGTCCTCCTCTGAATCGTGAGGCGTTAACCACTGAGCCACCGAAGAGCACGTTCCTCAATGGTTCAAACGGCAAGCTATTTATACCTACCGCTTACCTCTGCTGATGGGACTCGCGGGTGGGGGATCATCGTGTTTTCAGCATTACCAGCAAGATGGCGCAATGAGCGCGCGTCGCCTCATCGCGCGGCGCGTGCTCTAACCTCCCACGGCGTACTTTGCCTTGCGATCGCACGTCTTGGCTGGCCTCGGGCTTTACCTGGAACGATTCTGTTGTAGTTACCGGGTTCACAAAGTCACCGTTTGCGAAAAGCGCGCGTTTTTCAGACACAGCGAAGCAACAACTGAGACGCTTGTTCGCGTGCATACCTGTGAATACGTTTCGTGCGTCGATTGCGCGTGAGACGCGGGCGCGTTCCGATCTGCTTTGCATTCTGCGCGTGACCTTCCAATTTGTTGCTATCGCATTCATTGCTTCCCCTTGGCGGCATGGCTGTGACTTTTTTCATGCCGCCATCATCCACCAAGCTCCCATCACGCCACTGTCATCCAGCTTGTTCACCAAGCCAACCACCAAACACGTTTTGCATCGCCACCATCAGCCGGCATTTATACCACTGTCACCGCCCCCACCATCTGCCACAATTTTTTGCAGCCATGATGACCACTACAGCTTCCACCATATCCACCAATGATTCCAGCATCAAACAACCCAGGATTTTCAATATAGTTGATCCTCTTCGCCTGCGCATGTTATCGTAGTCTCTCGCCGAGTGTTCGGTTGCTGGCTCGCGTGCCTGTTGGAAATACAATGAAAGTTCCGTCGTACCTGACGTCGTCTCACAAGTGGTGGAGCCTGCTGCGATTCCAGCTGTGCTCTGCCGGTTGCTCCGGTCTGGTCGACGGCTGTGCTTGCTAACAGTGACGGCGCAAAACGACGCACCCTGCCACCCTCATCGCGCCCGCTCAGCCTTATTCTTTCTCGCATTCAGCGTCGCATTTCTTCGATTGTTCTATCAGTAGCCGCCGATAACTCTGAAAATCAACATGGCAGCGCCCATGCAGACGCGACTGCCCGCTTCGATCCAAAGTTTCCCTTGACGCTCGCTCAAAGGCGCTCACAGTAACAGATCAATGATGTAATCAACTATCGCCCTGTGTCCTCTCATAGTACAAAGTAGTCACGAATGTATTGATGCCGAAGCGCCAAGAAAAAATCTAGAGCACATACAAGCGTCAGCTTGCAATTCACGGGCAACAGAGTGCACGAGGATTATGTGATAAACTCGAGGCAGAGGGTACGGGAGGAAGGGGGAGGGGGGCAAGTGAAAGTTTTTAAGGGCTTCAGCCCCCTCCCTCCGTAGCGCCCCTGCCAACACAGCCTTCTTGTGTTCTTTATTTATAGTTCACGTGTACGCTTGTGTGTGTGCGGGTATATATGATATGCAAGTTCTGAAATTGAGGGGGGGTTGCTGAAACCCTTAGACACAGCTGGTTATGTTTATACACCAATGTCTATCGCTGTTGCAAAGTGTTTGACTATTCGACCCTTGATAATCGGGAACACATGGTAGAGATCCACTGAAAATTTTGTTGATATTATATAGTCACGTACATGCTCCAAGAGGAAGTACCAAACAACAAAAAACATTTTTGAAGTGACACTTGCACGTAATAAGTGTTTACAGAACGAGCGCATGGGAGTTACGAAAATTCGACAAAATGCAAACTGATCTATGATTGAAAAGAGGTGTACCTGCCGAAAAGGCCACAGCAGATCGGGAAAAAAAAAAGGGGGGGGGGGGGAGTGCTGTTGCTTGTCGCGCATGACTTTAATGGAAGTTGGCGTATAGTTCTGTATGCCGAAGTACACAATACAGCGCCTGTGATGAGCTGAGGAAGGCTCACCTTTAGGAAAGCTCGGCGTTGATCGATGTGTCGAGTGTTACGGCTCCAGAGCTTCGATATAGCTTCGCGACACTCATGCTACGCTTGTATATGGAAATTCAACGAAATGTTTTCGCAGGCCGATATCGACAGTAATGTGCGAGATATCTCTGTCATGCATGGATAAGCGTGCAACGCATTAATCTACGTTCTCTGCGCGAGAGGATCCCGGTGTTTCCCGCGGCCGCAGACCATCAGACAGCTTTTATGCGCCCCAGCAGTGTCGCTGCATCGATACGCGATCTTATGCAAACGCTGGAATTAATACACAAACGTCGATATTTGCGGGTGCATAGTTCCTGGCCTGCTGAATAAGTTTTATCTGTAGTCAACATTGCCACATGTCCCTACAGATCAATGCTTTCTTTGTTTTAATTAACATTGTGTTAACGTCCTGTTTCTTTCTGTATCTTTCAATACTCTAATCCGTTTCAGTCGCTTAAGAAGAAACAGATGCCCATATTATGTTGTCAGTTTTTATGCGGCAACAAAATGGTCCGGAATGACACCACATGTATGCTATTAGGTATGCTGACTCAGCTGCTCCCCGTTAATGTCATGGTCTTGATTTGTCGTTGCGCTGTTAACCACTTGGTCCAAGGTTTAATTCCCGGCCGTGCTGATATCTGCTGAAGTATAAGCACTTGTTCATTTATATTGCGATCGAAGCAATTATATGTACACTTATGGCTAGTCTTGCCGACGCCGGCAAAGACTATATATATATATATATATATATATATATATATATATATATATATATATATATATATATATATATATATATATATATATATATATATATATATATATATATATATATATATATATATATATATATATATATATATATCATTTGTGTGTGTGTGTTTGTGTAAAACATCTTCTGGCTCTTGTCCCGTTCCAACGAATAGCGACGGTGTGTGTATCTGCGTATGTATCTGGGAATCTGTACCTAAACCTCAATGCAATGCACAAATCGCACCTTTGATAAAGGCCGGAGCCGAAAGCTTAGAATAAATGTTGTTTTTGACTGAGGCTTTCTTTTGTATATTTAAACTAGTCAGCCAGGTATATTTGTTTGTTATACAACTCACAAAGAAACGTAATGCGCAAAGATGTCTGCGGAAGCACGTTACCAGGGCGGGATGACAACTGCTTTTTCTCGAACAATTTTTTTTTATTGTGCGACATAAAACCCACCTTTCGTGGAGTTTGTAGCTGCAGTATATATAATTAATACCAAAAGGACGTAGTACCCTTACAAACAGTAGTTTTTTTTTCTTAATCTGAGAAGGTCTTAAAAAAGACGTGTCTTTCTTCCGGCAATGCTGCGATTCGGTAGTGATGCTGGTTGGCAAGAAAGTTCCGTTGGCGGTATGGATGGATGAATGCTATGAGCGTCTCCTTTATAACGGGGCGGCGACATGTGTGCCACCAGGCTTGCAAGAAAAAAAAAACGAAAATAATTTTTTTGCCTTATCTACTTCGATTAAATCGATCTTATTATAACAAAGAAAAACATAAATTCGTGTTCCATCTCACTGCCCCTTCAGGCAGAATGAGCTCATTTTTATCACTATCTCTGTCCTTCATATACTTTTCTGCCACCAATACCCTAACCGTCTCTTACTTGCTCTCTGCATATAGCAGCGCTGCGTGCTTCTGCATTCCTTCGACGGAAATGTCGCAGCTTTTGAAAAGAAGGGTTGCTGCCTATTCGTCGCGGAGTCGCCGCCTAGCGGCAACTGGTTGAAGAGCGCAAGTGTGGACACGGCTGGGCCAGACTGCACCTGCATGCGCGCGCTTCTTTCCTTACGGCCTTCTCACCCGTCGCGAATACAATGGGAGAATTTCTGAGTATGTTTCGCCACCCGTCGGGGGTAATAACCGCGGAGCCGAACCACGAGATTGAAGTAACTAGAAGAATAAGAATGGGGTGGAGCACATTTGGCAAGCACTCTCAAATTATGACAGGTAGATTGCCACTATCCCTCAAGAGGAAGGTATAGAACAGCTGTATCTTGCCGGTACTTAGCTACGGAGCAGAAACCTGGAGACTTACAAAGAGGGTTCAGCTTAAATTGAGGACGATGCAGTGAGCAATGGAAAGAAAAATGGTAGGTGTAACCTTAAGAGACAAGAAGAGAGCAGAGTGTATTAGGGAACTAACTGGGGTTAAGGATATCATAGTTAAAATCAAGAAGAGGAAATGGACATGGGCCGGGCATTTAGCGCGTAGACAGGATAACCGCTGGTCATTAAGGGTAACTGACTGGATTCCCAAAGAAGGCAAGCGGGTTAGGGGGAGACAGAAGCTTAGGTGGGCAGATGAGATTAATAAGTTTGCGGGTGTAAATTGGCAGTAGGAAGCACAGAACCGGGTCAACTGGCGGAATATGGGAGAGGCCTTTGTCCTGCAGTGGACGTAGTCAGGCTGATGATGATGATGATGAAAGCCGGTATGCCACTGCAAAAGGCACACACGCTACTGCGCCTCCCTAAGGCCACGTAGTGGGCCCATAGCAAATTCTGAAAAATTTCGTGCACTAAGTGTTTGAAGTACGCACTACGAACAGGATGTAGCTACCGCGTTCAACTCCTGAAGGCGAAGCTTTGTAGGGTCCCCTAAATTTTAGATGCGTCGGCACACCGCGAGTTATTATCACTGCTTAATAACCACACATATATGCAGCAAAACGTACTGCATTTGTTTGTGGAGGCGTTAGAGACGATGTTCTGTTTCGTAAGGACCCGAGAGATTGCGCTACAAACTTTGTCCCGGCTTCCCCCCCCCTCCCCCACTTTCGCTGCAGGAAAGCCCCGTGACGTAGGAAAGTAGCGGCACTCATTTATCCTCGCCACAACACCCTCGCCGCTCAGTCAGCCTCCTCCCTTATCACCCTCTCTGTCGCGGCGCCGCTCTATGCGTGTCACGTGGTTCATATCGCGCGATAACCCGGTTTTCTCACATTTGGAAACTGTCGCCCACGTGCCGGATGTGATTTGCGGAATGAGCCAGCAGCCCGCCACGGTCCTCAGTCCGGCGAGCCATCTATCGGCATGCAGCAAAGCGAACATGAACGGCCACTCCCCGCCACTGTGCTCCACGCCAGGCGCTCGCTCGGCGGAGTTCGCTCACTAAAGTACTCCGTGGTCGCTGGTTCCTGCAGTCTACGGCAGCATGTTGAGTTCTGTTCCTAGCAAGGATTGCAGAAATAGCGTATTTTCCTCACCTTCGTCCACCCCACCTCAGCGGCATGCTTGCGGCATCGATAGCATCACCCATGCAACCGCCCTTCGGTTTGTCTGTTCCATGGAGCTGCCCCCGGATGTACTATGCGCGGGTTCGTAGACTCTTATTTTTTATGCTTGTTGGAATTTGACATTAGTGCTTGTGCCCCACATGATGCCCCTGCATTAGGCTTAATCGCTAACTATAGCACGTGTCTTTCAACTTTGCTTATTTATGTCGGATATTGGAATATTTATTTCGTACACTCTCGCGTATTGCGTGTCTTAAGGCGTTTGTTCATGATTGTCTTACTGTTGCCTGCACCTCAAGAATTTTTTTGTTCAATTGTTTTCCAACGCCACAAGCGGCCATACGCAACGCAGAAATAAGCTTGTAAACCTCATTCCTCTGTTCACTGCGTGCGGTTAGGGTTTGAAAACACTTTAATAAATTCGGAAATGTGATAAAATCAATGCCTAATCACAATGATTCGGCGCGCTGTTCGCGGCCGATTCGCGCACGTTTGGTGGCAGCAGCTGAAACTTGAAGTGCGTTAAAGCGTGTTAGTGGCGTGCGCTGTATCGTAGTTTTCGGAACATATATATACCAAATAATGATCGCTACTGCAAGAAGAGTTGCTTAAATGCCGAACAGAGATCGAAAAACGAAAACATGAAACTTCTACTCTGAAAACGCCACTGTTTTGACTAGCAGAGTTTATGTCCCCTATTTTTTAACAGTCGGCGGTATTTTGGGGGGATTGTGAGCGCGTATAGTGGCCGTGTGCGAGCCGCGATGTCGCATTCTCTAAGACACGTGCATGCAGTGAGCACTGGTTCCTGTCCTATTCTCCAGCGTCCTTTCATCGATATAGCTTCCGACACGCGAAAGACGTGTAACACAAAAGTGCAGAGCGCTGGTGCTACTTTCAACTAAGCGTTTAATGTGTGGAACACCAGATATTTAAGTGTGGCAACCAAAATGAAAGGCACGGCATAAAAACAGACAGCATAACAAGTGGCAATCGGTATAAACAAACATACAGTCACGCGCAATGTGAAGGTTATCGCGCGAGCGTCGACAGAGGACTACAACAGCGCCACGTCCCAGAATGCTATTTCGAGGAGAGGGAAGTATAACGCAAGCTTCACTCACCCTTGTTGCTGTTCCTTAAGTTACGATCACTCCTGACTTAAGAGGCTGATTAAACGAATCAGTGCAGAGGAGCCGCTTTGACGCCGCTTTCCCAGTAATATTGTAATCACCTGCGTAGATAAGAGCCCACGATGAATACGCTTGATCGCAACGGATGGAAGTCTCAAAATAGAAAGAAAGGGGGTATAGTTAGTTGCGGTAGCATGGAACACCCAAGGAGGGAGAGAAGAATGAGCAATCTTGGTTTTCACAGTTCCGAAAAGAGCCGCTAGGCTACTGGGATGTTAGGCAGGTCACGTTCGTGCGATAACCATCATATCACGCGCGACTGTACTTTCACATCACACCGGTGGCATCAGCAAACGAAGTGCCTATAGGCGCGCACTACGTGACTGCACCTTACGCAAATTTCAAAAAGTAAAGCTCCTTATTTGCTTGTCAAGCAAATTGAAGAAGCTGATTGATTGATATGTGTGGTGTAACGTCCCAAAACCACCAAATGATTATGAGACACGCCGTAGTTGAGGATTACGAAATTTCGACCACCTGGGGTTCTTTAACGTGCACGCAAATCTGAGTACACGGGCCTACAGCATTACCGCCTCCATCGGAAATGCAGCCTCCGCAGCCGGGATTTGATCCCGCGACCTGTTGGTCAGCAGCCGAGTACCTTAGCCACCAGACCACCGCGATGGGGCCAAATTGAAGGAGCAGTAACTGTATACAATGAAATCGTCCCTAGTTGAGAGACGTGCGCGACGAATGGCATAGTTTGCATGCCTGTTGCGACGTCGCCTTTTCACATAGTTATCACGTGACGTCACACCATCGTCTGGTCATGGTGTCCGCCATCTTGGAGCCTCTGCGGCAGACGCGCGTGAGCATGCCGTGCCCCGTCGCTCTTTCTCCAGTCTGTCGGCGTGGGAGTCGTTCATTTCGCTTCTCGCGAGCTCTCGATCGTGCGTTAAATGATGGCGCCCGTCAGGCGGAAGGAATTTACACATCCTATTTTGGCACGCTGGTGGGTTGACGCGTGCCCGATATGAAGCGAAGGTGAGCATGTGCGACGGAGTTGACACGTTGTGCGCCGGTACTGACACGACGACGGACGTGTAGCTTTTACCGGAGAATGAATAAATGAGAGCGTACAAGGCACACAACTACTTCACCAGTGTGAGCGCCATGACAGCAATGAGACTATGTGTACCATCCAAGCGCGTCATTGTGTTGGGCTAGGTAAGGTTACAATTATTTGTAAAATGTAATCGTGAATAATAACCGTGTATCATTAACTCTGTCCGAGAAGGAACTCGGGTTCCTCGAAGGTTTCGGTGCGCGCAAATAGTTATATTATCTTTACTTTTCTGTTTCGTTTTCTTATAGATTTTTCTTTGCCGTTTTTTCAGTGTTTTTGTGTTGTTTGTTTTTGTTTTTCTCTTACTCATGTTCTGCTCTTTGTGCCATATGGTTTTGATCACATGGTTACTGTCTCCTCTATATATTTTCGTGCTCTGCGCAATAAACTCAGTTGGAAGTTAGCGCTCGTGTCTTTCGTGTCCTTCTTGTCTCTGTGTCGTCGTTTTGTTCTCGCGCTAAACTATCGTCAGACCCAACACCGCCCGAAGACCTGAATGACGACTGCTTCTTTGGAACGATAACTGCCGACGACTTCGCTGAACGCCAGCAGGCTGATCCGGAACTTAGGAGCCTAATCGAATACCTCGAGGGCAGGACCTTTGTTGTTCCGAAGGTGTTAAAACGGGGAATACGTCAGTTTCGCTGCGAAATGGCCTTCTGCAAAAGAACGACTTCTCGCCGCTTCGAGTGAAGTACCTTCTTGTGGTGCCTTCAGCTCTGCGACCAGAACTCCTCCAGGCCCTGCACGATGATACAATGGCAGGACACCTTGGTATTTCGCGCACGCTAGCAAGAAAACGAGAAAGGTACTACTGCAGCCGTGCCTTACCGCCGATGTCGCTCGTTACGTCAGGACATCCGAGACTGTCAGCGACGCAAGACACCGCCGACAAGGCAAGCAGGCCTTCTTCAGCTGATCGAACCACCTCGCCGACCGTTCCAACAAATCGGGATGGACCTACCGGGGCCGTTCCTGACGTCAAATTCGGGAAACAAATGGATCGTCATAGCTACTGACTACCTCACCTGCTACGCCGAAACAAAGACCCTATACCCAAAGGTAGCGCCGAAGAGGTAGCCAAGTTCTTCGTTGACAAAATCGTCCTTCGTCATTGCGCCCCAGAGGTTGTTATCACCGATATATATGTACGGCCTTTACTGCTGATTTGACTCAAGCGATCTTGAGACATAGCCAGACAAGCCATCGCCGCACCACCGCCTACCACCCACACACAGATGGTCTCACCGAGCGGCTAAACAAGACAATCGCCGACATGCTGGCCATGTACGGCGACGTCGAACACAAGACGTGGGACGCCATCCTACGTGACCTTCGCACACAACATGGCCGTGCAGGAGCAGATGCAACCGTACAAGTTGGTCTACGGAAGTAACCCGCCAACGACGCTCGCCGCAATGTTGCCCAATGTCGGTGACGAAGAAAACCTCGATGTCACCCTCTAACATCATTGCGCTGAAGAAGCATGTCAACTCGCTCAACTGCGCATCACGAATCAGCAGACGACTGACCGCCGCTGTTACTCTTCGGCGACGCTTCGTGGAATACCAGCCCGGGGAACGTTTTTGGGTATGGACGCCGATACGCCAACGTGGACTCGGTGAAAAGCTTCTGCGACGGTACTTCGGGTCATACAGGGTAGTACGACGTCTGGGCCCACTTGATTACGAGGTTGTCCCCGACGGCATTACGAATTCTCCACGGCGCCGATCGCGACCTGAAGTCGTCCATGTCGCGCCTCAAGCCGTTTCATGAACGTTAACGAACTCGGAGTGTATTTTCTTGTTGTTGTTATTATTGCTGTATTGCATTTTATTATCTGTACATTATTATTCATCTTCTGTTAAAGCATCGCGACGATGCCTTTTTCATAGGAGGGCAATGCCACAGTCCTTCCTCAAGCTTTCTTATCAGCCCGTTGTATACGCCGTACGCGATTCTCTGGCAATCCGCGCCTACAGTGTTCGAGAATCTCCAGGACTGCAGATCATATTTTTTGTTGTGATTACGCCCACTTCGTGAACATTACAGACTATTCTGCAACCTATACGTCGCCGCTAGCGATAACGCTAGAATGTTCGATGGCGAGAATGCCGACACCCTTCGCCGCTTGTCAGTTGATCGACGGCCGACGCCCTTCCCGCCGCAATAAGTGCCAGCGCCTCGCTGTAATTTTACTTTTCATATGTTGGCCACAAGTTCGGCCCGAATAAAGTTTCATCTTCGATTTGTAGTCGACTCCCTTCGGCCGCGTCACCACTCCGTGACAATATATCTATGTCCGTGTTAATAATCAGTCTTCTACGACGCGCAAGGCATTTCCTATACAAGTTCCCTTTCAACCTGCTTTTCTCGCTCTTCGTGCTTGAAGCACTCCCGGTTCGAGGGAAGGTGTGAATTTCCGAAGGGCAACCACTTCGTACACCATGCGTAGCTTGTGCTCAACAGCGTGGTAATCCCATAATAGCTTGTTAAAAATCATGTGTTGGCGTACGTTCATTGGAATTAGGAGCGACAAATCATGACGAGCGAGAAAAACGGTGTGAGCCAGAAGTTTGTTGCGAGGCAGAGAGGGCGGTTCATGACTCCCGCCCCTGTTCGTGCATTGGTTTGTATCTGTCTTATGGGGAAAATTTTAGACGCTTACAACGCTTAATTTAAGAGGACCATTGCAGTGCTCACCCTAAGGGACCTCTTTCCATCCTATTGAATAAACTGAAACCACAGGTCCAGAAAGAACGAAGAAGCACAATGAAAGAGTGTCACTCGCAACTGACTCATTTGCAGGGGAAACGCGGAAAATATGTACGCCGCAGCACACATGCGCAAACAGCACTTCCTCCCGTAATCAGTTTACACATCACAATATATACGAGTTCATTGGAAAGGTAAGCAGCGAAGAGCCAAATTGGAACTCAGACGTGCGCAGAACCATTGATGTCACCTTGAGAAACTATAGACTCGCCGAGTGATCTGCTTGGTTCCGCTTTCAAGTACAGCCGGGCACCGTCACGTGTTGCCTTCGCTCGCTGCGCAGCGTCCGGCCCTTTGTCTCAGTTTCTTACTGCTTACGTTAGGTTGTGCTTTGGGTGGCTTAGTACTCACCATGCCTACTGTGTGCGTCTTCAGACAATGCCGCACAACTTATGACAGCGGGAACAATGTTTGTAACGACTTCACGGGACCACAAGCTCAGATCGCAAAAAATGCTGTTTTTTTTCTTCTATATAGGTGCCTATAAATAATTATGGAGCGAAAGAAAGTTCACGTTCTGTTTATAACTTCTCTTACCATGACTGTCGCGGCTGGTAGGGCCACATGGTATGCATTGTCGCCCGAGAAAACTGCGATTTCAAAAGGTCGTCATGAATTATAGACTAGATATTGTGCCAAAATATTTCGGAATCATTTAGTCTAATCCTTATTGAAGCAGGGAAAATTAGAGCCGGGCAGCTCTATTTTTTGTTTCATGGCCCTTATAAGTTTTCATACTTGCGTCTCTCAATCATATCGTGGTTTTGGGACGTTAAACACCACATATCAATCAATCAAGTTTTTATACTTGAAGTTTAAGGTTTATTTCACCTCAAAGCTACACATTGATTTTTATGATTTCTTTTGAGGTCACAACATAGATACAATGTGTGGTATGAAATGCGGTAAAAAAAAGCTGTGATACAAGCGTAGCTAGCATGACTAGCCCCGCATCGAAACAAAACAAGGCAGAAAAAAAAGTGACAGCATTCACGAGGTCAACTAAACAAATAAACAGACACAAATACATGGTTGAAAGTGGCACAATTAGAAATATAGAAATATTTCAAGCATGTAGACAACACTGCACTCTTTAAAAAATGCATAAAGTAAGAATAGACAAAATACAAATAAAATTCTCTTTGTTTTCTTGCGTCATGTAACTAGAAATAGATTGCACATGTCCTGTAGCGAAGGAAAGAGCAATCGCAGCAATGAAAAAAAAAACTGAACTTATCTAGTACCTGTGGGATTGAATGTTTCCGCATTTGGAGACCATCTATAAATTCTACGGCGTCAGGGAACCTTCCAATTATATCTCTGTTTAGTTCCTGAACGTTGTGCCGCAAACCTTGCTAAAATCAGTACTTTGTAGCAAAGGTATACTATCCAATGGTCGGTTCTGAAAGAATCGCCAAGCAGATCACTCGCTGTATTTAGTCAGTGTACACAGCTCAGAGCGCGAAAATTGCTGTTATTCCTGTGGCACTTGTCCCTTATTAGAAGGGATTAGTAACTCTACTTGTATGTGTGCTGTAATGTCACAAAGCTCGAATTCCCAATTTTTTTTCTTAACCTTACTGATTAGCTACTTCACGCTATTTATTAAAATGCATTAAAATATAATATGATTATTTAACAGGAATACACTCAAATAATGGGAACTGTTGGTGATTTTTCTATCGGATTTTGGGTCTATCATCGCATTCGGCTTATGAAACTATTACAAAGCGTGTGTTGCGTACAGAGGCTAAATCACCACATTGTTACTGCACGCGCATATGTCTCGCAATGGCGATCGCCACAGTAAAAAAGCAAAGAAGCGTTTCCGTCTGCTCTGGTTAGTTTTGTATTTTCCCGTCCTTTTGTGCGTGGCAAGCTTAACGGGCGGGCAGAAGCGGAACGAGCCGCCGTTTCGCGCGTGGAGAACGTGGGCGCTCCTCCCCGGCCAACCACCGGACCGCGGCGAAGCGAGGAAAGGGATGAGGGGGGTCTTGCTTCATCTCGCGCTCACATTTCTGGCCCCCATCCCCAACGTTTCCACTGCGCCCTCCATCCCATCTATGTAGCCTCCCAACACGATCCGAGCCCCGATCCACCACACAAGCAACTGCTGTTTCTCTTGTACGCATCGAGAAAAAAAAAACACACACACACACACAGTAGGGGGACACACAGCAGGCGTTCGCGGCCATTTCGTCGCTGATCCATTACTATCCGCACAGTCCCCGCAACTCCCTCCCCGCCAACGCCGAACCTCGCCCGCTCACATACGATCTTCCCCTGTTTGGAAATAGAGAGGCCGGGGGGGAAGAAGGGTGGGGGGGGGGGAGTGCAAGCTGCACTGGTGCGCCCACTCAATGCGAAAAAAAAATCTGCGCCCACTCAATGCGAAAGAGAAAGGGGGGGGGGGGGGGTGTCGGAACGGGGCCGACAGGCAGCTCGCTTGCTTGCACACAGCGTAGTATTTATGCACTGAGCAAGCACCCCAACCTCTCACCGCCCCGCTTGCTTGCGTACGCGCGGCTAAAATCAATTCTCAGCACGTGATGATATATATATATATATATATATATATATATATATGGCCCTTCCGATTTGACGCCGCTTCGTGATTGGGAATGGAACGGGCAGGGCAGGTCGACAACTGCTGCGTTGGTCGGTCATGGAGCTTTTCTAAGCCAAGCGATACGCAATATAGCAGTACTTCAATACTACTTGGTTTTAAATAATGCTGCGTGTCCGGTAAAATTTCTGACTATTTGGATTTATCCCATAAACTCCGTTCTTAAAAGGGCATTTGCAATGTTCAAAGAACATTTTCGAAGCTGACAATGATCACTCTGAACAGCGCGCTTTTCCCAGCGGCAGCAACCTCGTAATTAAAGTACAAACGTAGGTGTGTTTGCAGTCAAGTATATGTGCTTGTACGTATTGTGAGCACTATGCATATTATTCGTCATCTCATCAGCGGTTGTGTTCCGGCAGACGGGCTCTGGCTCGAGTGTGAATAAAGAAGAGTGTTGAGGCCTGGACTTTGTCTCACAGCCCATATGTTTGCACGTTCAGACCTTCCAGACATCTAAAATGCACTTGATGTGTTCACATGTTTTTGTGGTGAAATATTATTTCATAAAAGATTTCAGAGTGTTGAGATTAAGTTAAATAACAATTATAGATCATTTCTCGTTCTTGAAGAAGATGAAGGCGTCTGCCGACTTCAGCTCCGCCAAAAATACACTTTGGCGAGTGCACATCAACAGCCTAAGTTTACCAACAGGGCAAATGAACAGGATGTGAGAAAAAAAAGTAGAGGATGTGAAAACCAAGGAGGATTAAAAAAACTGCAATTTTTATTTAATCCTCCTTGGTAAAAACAGGGTTATCGGCAACAATGCTACTCATCTTCATTAGAAATAAAATTATTAACAATACATCTCAACAACTTATAATCCCCATTAAACACCGAATTTCGGTGAATTGAAGATAGAAATAAGCTCTGACAAAAGCCAAACTTTCTCCAGAAACAATTAATAAACACTGGAGAACACCGTTTGAATTAAAAGAAAAAGAAAAATACGAAGATACAGAGCCCCAGTTTAACAGCTATGAGCGATATGTTTGTATACGACAATTTAGTTTCCGTGCGATGTTTAACCGTGCTGTTTGGATCCAAAACGCGACGCAAATGCCCGTATTTGCAGCGGTTTGGTGGCTGTGCAGTTTATTAGTTCACATAACAATTCGTCCCTATCGATATACAGACATGAGTAAAGATGCAGGAGTTTCCATAGCCAAGTCCTTATCCGGCTGCTATCCGACGATCACATCTGGACATGTAGGAGGCAAAACACACACACACACACTAACACACACACACACACACACAACGCTGCTTGTGTCATGCGTTTGTCTTTCATCGCCGTCTTTTTTTTCTACATCGTAATGTACTTCCATTGCACAGTGCATGAGGCCAACATTATAAATATAAACTGTGGCCAGCACAACCCGAAAGGCTCTACTCCGAAAGGCTCGACAAAATGATGGTCAAACCTTGTTATCATGAATGAAGGATAAATAATGAAAGCGCGATCACGTCGTTTCAGTCGGTCGATGCCCGCATTTAAAGCGATCGACGCAAACTCGGCGAGATGCCTGGAATTAAGTTCAGGTTTAGTTGTGCCCGCCATTCAACACGTACTTAAGCAGGGGCGTAGCCAGGGGGTGGCGCACCGGGCACGTGCCCCCCCCCCCCCCCAAGCTATTTCGTCATTGCACAGTGGGCAAAAAACGGCCATTTTGAGGGGGTGCCCCTCCCGAAATCAAGGTCGTGCCCCCCCCCCCCCCCCCCCCCCGAAAAAAAATTCTGGCTACGCGCCTGACTTTGGCTTTGTGAACGCCCATTCTTACGAGACTATAAACAGTACATCCAGAAGATATATACGGGATATTATATGTGCGTGTGTAACGGAAACAAGCAAGTGGGACATACGCTTGAAATGACAGGGTGAAAGCAGGGGAAAAGTCAATTTCGAAGCAGACGGCTGGATTTCGCGGACATTCGTGAAATGCTCGTTCTGCACCGTTCCAAGCGCGCGTCCTTGTGATGCTTTGACGACTCGGTCATCAGCAGAAAAGGTCACCCACCGGGCCGCCGCACGCTAGCATCGCGGCAATGCCGTCACACAGGTTCAAAACGATGAGAGAGGACAAAAGAAATGAAGAAGCGAGCGGCTGTTTGTTCACGCTGAGAGCGGCGATAGAGCGCCGGTGTAACGGCAAGTGCATCGAGAGGATCCTCGTGGCGGATCTCCGCGGACGCCTAAAGGCAGCGGCGACACGCGGCAAGAAAACAAAAAAACGCCGGGTCACCCGCCGATGTGGCGGCGAGAAGAGGGGGCGCGTTTAATTGATCTCGTCCAGGCGCGGGAGAGGAGCGCTCTCGAGTTAAACAGGCGCGGGAACAATTTCACTCCTCAGAAGCAGCAGCGGCAGCCGCAGAACAAAACGCCGCGAAGGAGAGCAAAATAATCAAGAGAGAGGCGGCACGCAGGGGCCGCCCTCTTTCCGCTTTACGAGGGATAAATAAATGCCGTCCGCGTCGCCTCCATAACACGCGATGCGGCGCTGGAAGAAGATAAAAATAAAAGGGGGGTCTCTCACTGCGGGGAGGCGCTCCTCCGCGGCGGCGGCGGCGGGAGGGTTCTCGGGGCCAGGTTCTGAACATTTGTTCAACATCAACACTACACGCTCAAGTGCTCATCAAAGGCAACATCAAGCTCTGTATAATTATCTTGCTTGGGGCGCTGATCGGCGGCCTCTCCCTCCTCTGTTCGGGCGTCTCGCGCCACCGCTCTCCGGCGGCAGCGCTGAAATGGAAATCGTATTAGCGCCGCGAGGCGGGTGCTTGTGGAGGCGGAGCGCGTCGGTGACTGCGTGACTTTGACGCTCGGCTGTCAGGCGCCGCACTACGGGGCTACGAGAGGCGGAGCGCGTCGGTGACCGGAGACCCACGTGGGTGCTCCGCCCACGCGCTCTGTTCCGCGACCGGAGTCTCGGGGATGAGGGGGCTGCGCTTCTCCCAACGTTTTCTCGTGGAAAGCGGCTCTAAAGCGGTGCCAGCGCGGTCGAGCTGACGCCTGGGAACAGTCATGTTTGTTGATTAAGCCAATCTCTGGGCTCCGCAATCGCTCTTCGCCGTTCGGCAGACCGCGCGTTTACGAAAGCCGGCGCGCTCCCAACAACTGCGCCGACCAGGACGACCCGGGAAGTGGTGCCTCGCGGGTGAATCTCCTCACCTTGTCCTCTGGTTCTTGTGCGGCGGGATGTGTCTTCGTTGGTGTACCAGGTAGCGCAGGATACTAGCCAGTTGGGTACGGCTATGGCGACGCGCCAACGGCGGGAATCGTAGCGGCGGGGGGACGCCTCTTCGGATGCGAGGCTGACCCGTCATGTACCCGGCTAGACACCCCGTGAGTTCAGCCATGCCTGTCACGGTGAGTACGATACACCAGGCTGAGTTAGCCTGTGCGCACGTGACTGCGCACCAAGTTGGTTAACATTCAACCAAGAGCGAACGAGATAGCAACACACCCCGAAATAACCGCGATCGCGTCAGTCAGTGCCTTTCGTTATGCGTTGTGTTCTCTTTCGGGGGCCACTACGTGACATGGTCATGCTGCGGCTCTCATTGAAACCAGTTTCTCTACGAGCTGTCAATCAGTTTGCTGGCTTTGTTCTCTTAAGTGTTGTTTGCATCGGTATCTTTGACTGCGCAATCGTTTAGTCGTCGGTGATAACAACGGTTATTTGTTTTTGCCCCCTGTAGCCGTGCAGGCGGCGATCACGAAAGAAGCCGGGGCAACTACATTGTTGTGTGACCAAATAGTTCGCTGCTTTCAACGACCGCTATTATTTAGGCTTAGCGGACTTCTAAAGTTGTTACTTTCGGTTACCGCCGATAGGGGCCGCCACAGGTCAAGCTCTCGCACGGACTGAGTGAAACAATCTTTCGGCGCACCGATTTGATCTGAATGTGCGTTTAAATGCTCTTGTTTACGTGCCAGCACTTGAACCACATCGCGAGTTTGTGCATTTTGTCCAGTGACATACCAGCTGTTGCAGCCATCGCCTCTGAACCCTTCTCGTTTTCTTCCTTTCATTTTTGTAATCTGAACGCGTGCGGTGGAACTAGCGTGAAGCCTCGGAGAAGTTTCTTCGCGAGATTTCATTATAGCCATTTTTTTTTCTTGTTGCGTACTCTGACTTCCGAATGCAGTGCTTTACACGTGTTCTACAAAATAAAGAGGGACGCTGGCGCATTTGGAAGAACTGGCCCGAAATAGTATATGGCAATGTCTTTCTAAGACAATGTAACAAATCACTTTAAATTGTAATACAAGGACTAAGAACAAAGCTTACAAATTGTGTTAACATGCCTTGCTGTGGATAGTGAGATGATGAATAAAATCCACCTATTAATGCTGATTCTGAGCAAGGCCTATGGAAAGTTTTGGCTTTCCGTAACGTGTCAACCATAATTTCTGTAAAGTGGCACATCACCCACTACGCGAGTATTCGTCCTTCTGCGGATAAGCGAGGTAGCTACACATCTGGAAGGTATTATGTGCACATTATCAATACTGCACGTGGCTGCATGATGAAGAACTATGACTGAGCACTTTGCACTGGGTAGGAACCACACTCGTTGCGCAGTTAGTGCTGTGTAATCACTGGTTAGAATTTAACTCTCCTACCACGCTATATTACATATAGGTTGACGCGATTCCTTGACCGACAATGACCCCTGTATAAGGTGTTTTCGCTAACGAGTTTTCAGCGCCAGCATGATTAATACTCGAACTCCACGCTGAGGGCCCCCGGCTTCTAATCCCTTTCGATTCCTTTTTTCTTTAAATTTTTTTAGTCGTGTCTACCGATTACGCCACCGACGACGACGCCATTCGACGTGGGAACGGGTGGCTGTAAAAGACCACCGCTCAAACCAGTGACGTAGCTCGGAACCTGCATGGGGGAGGGAAAAGGGGGTTGAACGCCCCTTCCCCTAATGATTACAGCTGTGGCTCAAGATATCCATCCGTGCAGACTGTTATAGCTCGAGGTAGCATATGCAGTAGCTTTAGTGAGGCCCCCCTGTCTATCACGAGCTGGGATCTATCGAAGTATCTTATGTTGAAGCTTATAACATTTCTCTTTTATTAGATGCGAAGCAGCTCTATGACTAGCCTGTGTAACGTTGTCCCTTCGTACAACCCCACTGCGCATGCTCGTGTCTTGTGCCGGCCGAGGAAGACGGCAAGAGAGAGGCAGCGTCTGTTAGTAAAAAAACCGACTGCTCACGCTGCACAACCATTCACTGCATCGCGCGTTCGGAATTCAGTCAAGGGCGTCCTTAGTTCGCTGTCGCTTGACAGCGAACTAAAGTCACTTTTTTTCTTATGGTGTGCTCGCATTGTGCTTTAGTTGATGGCCTTGTCGGGAGTAGTTTGTCAGTCAGGGTTTTATTAAGCCCGCGATGAGCTCGTCTGATCTGGCGTCTATAGCTCGCGCGTTGGGTCCATCACTGGCAATCGTCTCTTCCCAAAGTCAGCGTGCAATCATAAAGGCGCCCTTCAAAGAAACACTAAAGGCAACTATTACGCTGACGTTGATTGTTAAAATAACGGTCCAGAAATTTCTCGTGCTGTTACTTTTGTGCCAAGGAAGGGCTGATTTTGAAATAAAATTGCGTTTCAGTGGCCCAGATTGGGTTAGCGCACTTCAAATTACCCACCTCAACGGAACGTCTGACGTCACTGTTGCCGTGCACAACGTTACCCGGCTTTAATAAAAAGAAACAGTAGCTGGAGCCTTAGCAGCGACAGCGGCCATTGAACAATTATTAGCAATGGCCTTAAAAATTGCAGGTTACGGCGCTTGCTTAGAAGCGCGTGCAGGTGCAGTCTAGCCCAGTCATGTGCTGACGTGTTTGGTTTAACTGGGCTTCGCTAGATGGCACGACCTGTGCAGTCTAACCTAGGGAGCCTTCATGTGCGCGCGTCTCCGTGCAGACGCACGCACATGAAGGCTCCTTAAGTTTAACCACGCAAAAATGAAATTTTTGAACCACTCGTGCCATTCGCTATAGTAACGTCCGTCGGTTCTTTTTTCCATGAGTAAAACAGAAACGAACAAGCAGCGTTTTACTACGTCTCTTGATGCACGGAAGGCTCTTTATTTAGTGCAGCTAGCTCGATTACTAGTGAATAATCTAGGTGGTTCGTCTGACGTCATCAGAATCGTTTTGAGAATGTCTTACTGCGGCGCATGTATTCTGGTGCATTTAGCTTAATTTCTCGGAAAGTAGGGCACCGCTCTTGATAACAATGTCGTTTTAGACGGTGTTATACAATGAGCTTTCACTCACCTTAAAAAAAAAAACACCTTGAAAAGAATGGCGAACGAAAGCAGCATGCTTAAACGTGCGCTTGTCGGTCAGCATGTCGGGGAATCGTTGAGTTGCAGGTGAGTTGCAGTCGTCTAATTCGAAGCGCGGAAAAAAGCGCAATGAGGGTCTGTTTTCATATCACGTATGTATTACACATCAACACGACCACAAGCAATCAAAAGTGGAAAGCGTGTAGTCAGATATCATCGCTAACAAGTAACATGCAGGTATCGTTTGAATTCTAGTTCATTCGTAGACTTTGCGTCCACGTAAAAGTGGTAACACCGTGTCAACCGCGAGAGGCTAGATAGGTGGGGCCATCTGGAGGCGCAAAAAAGAACCTGACAAGCAGGAAACGTATTCTATTTTCCGTTGCTGCTCATTCGCGATAGCTATATTGCATTGATCCCTCTGCATATATCTGAATGCTTTGCATGCCAAAACACACCAATATAGCTAACTGAGACACACGAGGCGAATATGGCCGAAACGTGCATCCTCGGGCACCTCTGCAGTGCTGCTTGGAACGGCGTCCATTTCGGAATCACTGTTCTGCCAAAGGTCCATCGAAGCAAAAATAATTCACGACGTCGCGAATCGCGAGGATTCCAAGCTCCAGACTATCGTATTGAACCCGAGTCGACACTTTGTACTGTTACGACAGCAATGCAGGTGACAAGGCATGACTGAATGTGTCCGCCTAGCAGACGAAATGATTGCGGAGCAGCTGAGCCTGGCGTCACTCTTTTCTGGGGAGAAGTGGTCAGCTGTGGCATGATCTGGAGGCGAACGCGAGGTAGCGCCACTGCTGGTGCTCCCAGCGCTAAAAATGGCGGGATTGCTGGCCGTTTTGAATAGTGCTAGATCTTAGTAATATAAATCAATAAAAGTGATAGTTATTCATCCCTCAGTTGCGTTTTAGGTCGTGAATGGCTGCTACAGGGTCTGTAGCTACTCGCTGATGCAAAAATTTTGGCATGAGTAAATTTGATGTCAGTGCTCCTTTAATACTTTCTTGGGTTTTGTGCTTTTTTGTACGCTGATCGTGATGAGTATGTTTCAACAATACCAATTTGCTACACCACTACAAAGGCATGACTTCTTGCATTTTTTTTTCGTGAGGAAAACCTCTTGGTCGCCATTTTTCGAACCATAACCGCTCAGCAAAAGCTCTACACGTCGAGATTGGTGTCCACGTTTTAGTCATTTTAGAAATCCCCTTCAGAAATCACCCATACATACATGAAAGGCTGTTTTTTCATGTCAAGGTTATCTGACATTTTGTAACCAACTACCCTTCATACAATCTTCATTGCGCTGGCCCTTCCGATGACGTAATCTCGTGGCCGCAGCCCACTAGCTGAGGGTTAGTTCGGGAGCTCTTATATAGGTGGTCCCACTCTTGCAGTTGTGTGAGATAGCGTTTCCATTTTCGTGATTAGTCTCGGAAGTGGATGGAGTTAACTGGACAAGGAACTGCTATAATGACATCGCACGAACAGGGCAAGTGGGCAATAGCAGTTCCCTTTAAGGAAAAAAAAATGACACTACGCCCACTTGATTCAAAATGGACACTTCCATGAGACCCACTTACTGGACACGTGCAACAGGCTGCAAAGTTTATGCCTCTCGCTGCTGTTTTGAGGGGGGCGCTGTGACCCTGACCCTCCTCCGCCGCTCTGGGCAGCGTATGCAACGCCGACACATGAGTTCGGGCGTGCTTCTTCACTCACAGTGCGTTGAAAACTAGATGCCTAATCTGTTCAATACGCACAAATATTACTCGCAAGACTTTTCCTCTTCCTTCCCACCTTCTCACATTTTGAACGATAGTACGATTCTTGCGAGCGAAATCTTCCAATCACAGCCAGGTATCGACCCGTGTTAGAAGTGTCGCTGTTCATTATTTACGTGCAAACACTTACTGCTTCTTGTCCTTGGGAGGTCGCAACATCCAGATCTCGTTCGTTGGTCTCGGATTTTCGCTTTCTTGATGTTTCACGCAGGGGCAAAGCTCGTGAAATACGATATTTGCACTTGGAACCGAGTTGATACTTATGGGCTCGTTTCCACGCGTTTTGACACAATATTAATGAAATCTAACTAACAATAATGCCAAGGAAAATATAGGGGAGGTTATTAGACCAAATTGTAAGGTAAATGTGAAGAAATAAAAGTGGGTGAAAAGATAACTTGCCGTGGGCAGGAACCGAACCTGCGACCTTCGAATAACGCGTTCGATGCTCTACCACTGAGCAATCACGGTGGCTATCCTCCCAGCCACTTTATTGGGTATATATGTGAATTTAAACGTGGGACTGTCAGTCAGCGCCATCTGTAGCCACGGCGGCGAGTGTGGCACACTTTTACGGGCCTATGTGGCGTCATGTAGCATGTGAACTTGGCAGCTGCCAATAGTCCCTCGTATTCAACCTAAGGCACCAAATCTGCCAGTAAGAGACCCTCGTTAATGAGTAAAGGAAAGAAGTGGACACTTAATGGCTCGTTTTCCCGTTTTTTTACACAATATCAATGAATCTAACAGACAACAATGCCAAGGAAAGTATAGGGGAGGTTATTAGACCAAATTGTAAGGTAAATGTGAAGAAAGAAAAGTGGGTGAAAAGATAACTTGTCCTGGGCAGGAACCGAAACTGCGACCTTGGAATAATGCGTTACTTCTCTCACGTGACCACGCCGCAGCAAGTTGTGATGACGTCATAGCCACCATTTTTCTTTGGTCGCGTTTGCTCCAGCAGACTCGGCCGCTGCTCGCAAGTCCGTAGTTGCGGCGCATGAGTTGAAAGTTTTGTTTTTGACGACATTGCTGTCCCGTTTGCCGTTCGAACGAAAAAAAAAAAATACCGCGTTTAAGGTGCGTCACAGTTTTGTGTGCTGACATGTCGATCGTTTGCACCCCGTGGCTTGTCGTTTCGAAACCGAAAGTGACACTGGTACGTGATAACTAGCCCGTCGGTCGCGCGCTGCAAGAAAACCATGGGTCATGACTAACAGGCCACCAGGAACAGATTTGGCAGAAAAAAAAAAAAACGCGCGGCCAACATTTTTGTGTCAGTGCTCTTTAAGACCTAACCACACGCACGCGCTGCAACGCGTGTATGTGCGCTCAAACCTTTATAGGAGCAAGGCACGGCGAGATCCGCCGTGCACGGATGGAGCTTCCCTTTCTTCCTGTTTTATGATATCAATCTATTCGCCGCCCATGAGGGTTGCTTGGGGCGACAAATACAGAATGCGCTGCGGAGTTTTTCACGGTGACGGAATCTGTAGAGAGTTCCAGGCAATGACGGCTGTTGAAATGGTGGGGTCGTGCACCATTTGTGCCCATTCTCATTTCGATCGACTGTGCGGTGCCATCCCTCTTTCGTAACTCCCTGTCCACTCACAATTGATTCTGTCTTCTTCCACTGGATGCAATCGTCGGGAATGGTCGGGAAATTTGGACATGCGAATTATTGGGGACGCTTATTCTCGTTTCAATTACCATTAAATTGTCGGATTTCGCGTCCTGAAAACCATACGTGTATTTATATTGGGTTCACGACACATTTTTTTGTAAAAGGGACGAACGTATCTTCTTCATACTTGTGTTGCTCACGCTGTATTCTTAAGCAAGTGATTGGGCAATCAACTTTACAAGTCTGTGGAAGCTTTGGCCAGCCTGTTTATTGCGGCCGTTTCGTCTATATAAACAGGACCATCTTATCTTCCGAGCTTGTATACTTTCTTATCTCCGGCGCGCCACCCCACATGAACACCGAGGTTCTCACAGAGCGAGCTGGCGGCATTATCAACGAACTTCGCTTCCTGCCGAGTTCGTGTTTGTCGTTAATAGACGTGAGTGTACTTCAGCGCAAGCGCGCAGATAGGGGGCCGCGCTGTCACATCCGTGCACCCGAGACATGCTTCGAACACCTGCCGCACGGAGTGTGCCAGTTGAACGCCTGGGCTGGAAGGCGTGGCCTCAAAAGCGTGGCGTTTGAATATAGATAAAAATAAAAGGAATAAAAGAAACACTGGGACGAGCGTCTGAGGGCGGAAAGCTCCTCGCTTTTATCGCGCTCCGCGGAGTGACATTCTCCTTTGTCGCTGAATCCAATCTCGAAGCAGGTGACAAGAGCCGTAGCCGCTCGTACGAGAAAAAAAAAAAAAATCTGCCGCCTGCCGTGTGGTTGGAGAGTGCTTGTGAGCGCCCAGTGTATACTCCCTCCCATCGACCGTTGTGGACGTCAAAACGTCGAGATATATATTACGTCCCAATACTTCATAATGTTAGAGTGAGATAAAAGCGCTTTCCGCGCAGAAGGCAGCAGCGTTCCAATTCGTCCACGGCAGTATACTGATGTCAGTATAGTCCACGGTTAAAGGGAAACTCGAACGCACACCATCAATAATCCTGGCCCTCTAAGAGCAAGTTGATTACAAAACAACCTTCATGCAAGTCAATATTCTGTCAAGAGGAGTCGGAAATTTTAACTACCACTGTTCTTACGCATATCTAAGCCGCTATGATTCCGTATAATAGCGGAATCTAAACATGCTGCTCAGGTAGGTGTTCCCTTAACAGTGGACCCGTCTGTACAGTCCTTTGTCCTTATTTTTTAATCCAGGAAATTGACGCATTTTTTTGATGGTCTCTTTTGAAACTTATATTGCCACACACAACTACTTAACCATTAGGTCTCTTCTGGAATTTATCTTCTATTGCCACGCAAAGCAAACTTAACGTTTGTGGCGTTTATGTGACCGATCATTCGGGATATACTTCTTATCAGCGTTATATTGCAGTGCAGACACGAATCATTAAGTGTACAAATGTTTTGGTGTTACGTAACTTGCGCAAAAAAACTGCCCGATTATTAGCTCGAAGTGAAAAGAAAAAAATATATAGTGTACTGTGGTCAAGATTAGAGCATCTTCCTAGGCGGTTGTTTCTCGGTCTCGTTCTTTCTAGCGTATTAGTGTACATTTCTGCTCAGTCAATTTACCGAGTCAGGCAACTGCGTGATTGGTTTACCCAAGTTAACATCTTTAAGCCGAGGATAACCAATGAAGCCGAGGATAACCGAGTATAACCAATTAAGCCGAGGATAACCAATTCCAACACGAGTTTTTCATGGTCGCCTGAAGCCTGCCTCGCAACAAAACTGTCGCAGCGTCTTGAAACGGGCGAGACTCGGTCGCTGGATTCCGTGCCGACCGCTTGTGCCCTCGCGATCTCCGACGTCAGCGTAGCTCTGGCCGACTGGGCTCGCCCTACGTCATCTCCTGACGCCGAGCACCGACGACAGTGCAGCTATGACCGACGGGACTTGCTCTACGCCACCTCCTGACGCCGCAAGAGCTCTCGCAAGTGGTGCCCCGTCCACGGACTCCTGTGACCGTGTTTCCACCTTTCCTATCTCTCCTATCCCCCTCGATATGTCGTCGCTCTCTGGCTTACCACCGCATGCCTCTTTTCTCTCTCTCTACACCTTTATTCCTATCCTTTTAATCCCTCCTCACCCCCATCCCTTGTGAGCCGCTGTTGAGGTGTCGCTCGCTGAAGCAGACAGTTACGGGGCTCACTTTTCTCTTCCTTCTCTCTTAGAACCACTTTGTGCGAAACGGGCACATTCTCGAAAACAGCCTTGACGCGCAAACGAAGGCTCAAATTTCGGTCCCCGATTGCCCCGGAGGACACAAGCGGCGGCTCGCTCGTTTGGGGTGGTGGTGGTAGTGGTTAGAAGAGGAGAAAGGCAACCTAATTTCTGCAGCCCGGTCGGGAGCACGGCCAACACCTCCTAAAATGGCACGGCGCAGTGCCTAGTTTGGGGCGCGGGGCGCACAGTGACCGACCGGATGCAGCTTTTTCTCCTCAGGACTATCATTCTTCCTCGGAGCTCCCTCCTCGAGAAAAGTCGTTAAATAGCGCCTCTAACAAGAGCATCTGGCAAGAAAGAACTACAGCTGTAGCTCAAAAAGAAAAAGCTTTTCGCTAGACATTGTCTTCGCGACAATATAAGGCGTTTGCTTACATATCTCTGTTGCGCAGCTAGCATTTATTCATTATTATTTTTCAGCGAAAGCTGTTATGAGATCAAAACACGGATCGCGTGCGGCGCCCGTAATTATCCGCCGCCGCCGCCAGTGGCCGTAACCACTATCGCATGAAAGGCAAATTTTTAATGAAGGGCAGCATCTACTTCGCAGATACAGACGTCATGAAAGAAAAAAAAAACACATTGGATTTGAATCGGGGACCTTGCGTGCCAGCCCAGTATTTCACCGCTAAGCTACGTCGCACTTCTGCCGTACAAACCTCTTCAAATCATTTCCCACGCTTCAGAGTAGTTCGAGATGGCGGGCTTATAGAGTAGTTCATTTGTACATAAGACAACTTGTCAATCGTTTCCTTTTTTGCGTGACCTTTTTGAAAACTGTAATACAACTGAGGTTGTCTCGAGTGCGGCTGGGATTTCTCGTGTCGTCGGCGAATGTGCGAGGACCAAAACAGGCGTATCTAAAGGAAGTTGTTCGCTCTTCCACCACAATTCACGTAAACCCGACCTGTATCAAAGAAGTACAGCCGCGGCCACGTCTTTGTAGAGCGTGTGAACAGCCGGTTTTCACTCTGCGGAGCGACACCTTTTAGCAGTTGCGGGATCTGATGTGGTCAACCTGACTATACTGCGTAGCACATGCTCCTGACAGAGACCGTCAGAGCCCGAAACTCCCTGAAGATGTCGCCCTGCAGAGCGAAAACCGGCTGCTCGCGCGCTATACACAGACGTGGCCGTGGCTGTACACATGTACAGTTTACTAAATTGGGTATAGAGGCTCTGCAACCACTATTGACGTTTCACGAAGATTAGCGTCAATTTCAAAAGTAGTTCCGGCCTGGTGTAGCTCTGTGGTAAAATGCTTCATTGCCACGCGAAATTCTTTGGTTTGATTCCAGCTGGGACCCTGATATTTATTCTTTGCATTCGTCGGGTCGACGCTACCAACGTCGGGTATTTCTTAACGCTCGCTTGTTAAAATTGCCCATGTGTGTTTTCGTCGTTCCTGGGTAGATACTAAGTGTCAATCACCTGTGGCACATACCCGCATACCCGCCCGTGGGTGTGTGCCATTGTCTGACGGAACTTGTTTGACGACATACGCGATGGGATTGTGACATTATTCATGGCTTGATCAGCGCGTCAAATTCGTCAAGCCACCTTACCCTCCCATGCTAATTTTGTTCACGCCAAGTTAAGGGGGTGACCACGAGAGCACCCAAACGTAAGCAGATAGATAGATAGATAGATAGATAGATAGATAGATAGATAGATAGATAGATAGATAGATGATAGATAGATAGATAGATAGATAGATAGATATAGATAGATAGATAGATAGATAGAATAGATAGATAGATAGATAGATAGATAGATAGATAGATAGATAGATAGATAGATAGATAGATAGATAGATAGATAGATAGATAGATAGATAGATAGATAGATAGATAGATAGATAGATAGATAGATAGATAGATAGATAGATAGATAGATAGATAGATAGATAGATAGATAGATAGATAGATAGATACGACCAAAGTCGTCGCATTATTTAAAAAAACTCAGCCACGCCGGTACTTGAAACTCGTTTGCAACTGACCTTATATAGGCAGGCTTGATGCAGCGAAGAAACAACCAGGTGTCACACAATGTGAATTGCGTAACGGTTGGGTTCTCCAATGACCCACCCAGCTTGGGTAATCAAAGCAATATTTTTATTGCGATCGCAATTACATGGACATTCTCGGCAAGATTTTTCCGCCGGCGTCACTCACGGTATACGTGTCTCATCATCGTCATCAGCCTGACTGCGTCCACTGCAGGATTAAGCCCTCTCCCATGTTCCGCCAGTCAACTCAGTCCTGTGCTTGCTGCTGCGAATTTATACCCGAGCTTTAGCGGAATTCAGCGGAGCCAATTCGCGAACGCGATCGGCTCCGCTAACCCTCGCAACGCCGGCGACTGCCGGGAAAGGTACGCGCACGCTGGCGGGATGCATGCCGCGACGGCGTCCCGCGGTGTTTTGTGGTCCCTCGCGTCGGCGCAATCGCGCGGCAGGCAGCGGTACAGTGTACTCTATCAGCGGCGCGCCGTCCACATAATGGCTGTGTTCCGATACTCGTCGTAGACGGCTAAATAGACAGCTAAATGGACGGCGGCCCATCTTAAGTCCCATTCCCATTCTCACGTAGCCGAAAAGTAGACAGCTCGGGAAGACCGCATCGTAGACAAATACGATGCAGGCTACTCTGCTGTCTAAACAAGATGGCGGCTCAGCGAATCGCTCAGAAAGATCGGATCTCGCCAGAATGTCCGTCTACACACAAGCAGACGCTTTCCCAGACGCTCAATGTGAGTAACGTTTGTTTTTGATTTAACACGAAACAATCCAGGAATTACAACTGTTACGTTTGTTTCTTTTAGCTTTTTCTTCTCGACGTGAGGTGGCGCATCGTCGCGAAAAAAGCTGTCTAAACGTGTTGCGATTCTCGGACAGCATGGCCTCGGTGCGGTCTTCTAATCAATCTGCGTAGACTGTCTACGTGCTGTCTAAGAATTGGAACACAGCCTATGTTGGCGCCACGAGATTCTCGAGGCGCGTCGCGCGCACCCAGCGGCTCGCGGCTTCTCGCCGACAAATGGGGAGAGGTGCGCTGGTGATTCATGTCCAAAACAGCAGGTGGCCAAACCAAAAAGAACTATCGGTTAAGAAGAAGTGAAGGAAACGGAGACTGACATGTGGAGAT
>WOVY01004277.1:0-40971 GCA_013436015.1 Rhipicephalus annulatus
TTTACTTTGTACGAGTTTCTTATTACCACCTGCTAATCTTCTACCAATTGTTTTCAATCACTTTTGCTGTAGTTTTTAACTGAGGGTCCCGTTTTCAGTGTTTATACTATGGGACCCTCAACAGTATTCAAGTGTTATGTAATCGATGCTTTATAGCTAATAAAAACTGAAAATGAAACTGAAATGCCATCCACAAGACAAATTCACAAAAATAGCAATGTTACGTTCGCAATAATTTTCTTATATGCAGTTCCTAAATTCATTCTACTTAGTCATGCATCACAAATAAGTTTACGCTTTTACCAAAGTTACCAGGACTGTTTTTTCTCTTACAACCCAACCGCAGCCTCCAGGAAACTCCTCATATCAAAGTACGCTTGGATGCTTCATCACTGAACCTGTAGTGAAGAGAGTAAGTGAAGAATGCTGAAAGTATGATTGATATGTGGAGTTTAATGTCCAAAAACCATCATATGATTATGAGAGACGCCGTAGAGGAAGGCTCCAAAAATTCGACCACCTGGGGTTCTTGACGGGCACCAAATCTGAGTACACGGGCCTACACCATTTCCCCCATGGGAAATGCAGCCGCTGCTGCCGGGATTCGATCCCGCGACCGGCGGGTGAGCTGCTGAGTATCTTAGCAACTGGACCACGGCGGCGGGGCAGTACTGTAGGAAGTACTGTAAAATACCAGTAAAGGACAGGTACAGTGACCTTTTGGAGCAATGACCTCTCGTCGCACCATTGAATGTACTAATCTTCTAAAATGCCTTATTGCGATGACCCACCCGATCGAGGAAGATATCGTCAATCGTTAATCTCTGTCAAGCTTAGATGCCTGTAGTCCTCGCCGGGGCGAAGTGCGTTTCATAGGTCAAGGACGGTTCCTCTTACAACTAGTAATGCGAGTTATATGCAGCGTGTTTTCATGCATTCGTAATACATTTTGGTTTGCTTACTTTCCCGATGCGAATTTCTTACTGTCGGTGTCTGGTGAATGTATTGTTATGGGAAGTATTTTTATACTGCAAAATATACGTTAAGGAAAGTGTAACTTTTTGAAAAAAGTATTTTATGTTAATCTATATATGTCTTGACGCAGTGCTAGCTTTTGGTTAACATTTTTTTACTTTACTGCGCGAATCCATACACGCTCGCCATGCACAAGTAATTTTTTAAAAAAGACATGCTCCACATTTGCAACAGGATTTTGCACACGTTATTTTTGGGCGAATTTCCTTTGCACGATGACTTTCTACAGGAATGAAGTACTACCAATAGGTCTTTTATGCAATCTGCGAGTGCAAGGTAATTACTTGTTGAGAAATGTTCACTTCGTCTCAATCGAAAGTGCACGTGTGACGGGACTATACCTACTCATATGAAACGAGCTTGTTCGCTGCGTATATGCGCGAAAAACACGCGCAATAAATCGCGGAATGTTCTCTGTCTCCTACGTAGCTTTCGTTACTCGGCTCCCGGAAACGATAGCGTTGCGGCAAGGTGTCTTCCGTTGTTTGCAAGCGTGCCGCTGACATTCTCTTATACGCCAACAGATTTAGAACTGTCCAGAATGATTCACCGCGCAGCATATGTGCATTCATGTTTGCAGCACTTACGCAGGCGCGAACAGCATAAAATCCTCAGTGATTGGTTCCCTAGTGATGAAGTAATGAAACTCCGGAGGCATTCAGAGCATAGTGCATCATAATCCATTGCTGAGAACGCCTGAACTTTGACGAGAACTGCCAGCGCATGCAACACGAACTACTATGCACCGTCCATGCCTGTTGGTTGTCTGTTTCGGGAAGTCTGATGCGAGCCGCTGGAATTCACTGCCGCCACCAACTTCTTCTCGCGTTTATTCACGTTTGTTGTAGTTCATCACAACGTGACAGAAACTATCCACCTTCTACATGGGCAGAATCACAACCGTGAGACATCTCGCGCGCAGAGTAAGATATGGGCGAGTGTGATCTCACCGATGCCTGAAGGGAAGGGGAGGAAATGTATACGCGCGAATCTTTCCGCCAGGCGAGAAACGAGCGCTAGTGTTTAAGGCGGAACTTTACTAGCCGACATGTTTCGTCACCAACGTTCTTCCTTTCTCGCATTCAGGGTCACTGCCCGAATTTTGCTGAGCGCGTTGTTTCTTAGCAATGCGAAGTCACTCCCTTGAAATACGCTGCCTACACGTATTGCTGGGTAGTCCGTGTCCTGGGTTGATCCTGCACCCTTCCATGAAACTTGATGGCCATAGTGTATAGCACTTAATAATTATTTCCCGATAGGCCACGCTGCTCTCAGTACACACTTGACAACAGACGAAAATGAGGATGCTGCTTGTCACAGGTATATAAATGCAGCTTCATTGAAGTAACGTGCCAGTGGATAGCGTTGAAAAGCACCTTAGGTTTTCAGTATTGCTGGCCTTTTCTGGATCATTTATGAGATCACCTCAATGCGTTTTAAAAAAGCATCTGCATAGCAGAAAAACTTTAATGATTAACAGATATAATGTTCGAAATGGTCTAATCGGACGTTTTGTAAAACGATCTACAACTTTCTCAATGAAATTTTTTATCCATCTTTGTTTCTTCAAAATTTGTTGATTAAACAGATGTAATAAATAGTATTTTAAACACAAAAACATCCTGGCTAACTCCAGGCTACGATCAGCAACATGCATTTGATTGCGTCCGTAATTGCGTGCGTCGGCATATTGTCACGGGGGTAGTGACGTGGCCGAAGACAGGAGACTTCGTGTTGGGATTTAACTGTTTATTTGGGCGAACCTGTGCCCGGTAAACGGAAAGTCCAATTACAGCAGCAGTCTCGCACAGATAGCAGTCTCGGACTGATAGCGGCGAACGGAGCGTCGGCCTTCGATCAACAACTGACAAGCGGTGAAGCGCGTCGGCATTTATACTCTTGCCGTCGAATGTTCTAGCGTTATCGCTGGCGGTGGCGTAAGTTCCAGAACAATCTGTACCGTTCGCACAGTGGGCGTGATCTTATTGAAATAATCTACTACAGTCCGGAACCTTCTCGAAAACTGCAGGCGCGGTTTGCGCTGAGAATCGTGTGGTGTTTTGGGACGATAACAAAAACTTGGGAAACAGAACGTGGCATTGCCCCCCTCTGAAAAAAGGTATCGTCCCAATGCTCTAACTAAAGATGAAGGTACAGTATTAATGCAAGAAAGTTCAATGAATAAATTACGATACAACCAATAATACAAAAAACACTGTTTCAGTTGTTTACGCGCATAAAACGGCTTGAGGCGCGCGACATGTATGATTTCAGGTCGCGATCGGCGTCGTTGAGAGTTCGTGATGCCGTCGGGGACAACCTCGTAATCAAGAGGGCCGAGACGTCGAACCATCCTGTACGGTCCGAAGTACCGTCGCAGAAGCTTTTCACTTAGTCCACGTCGGCGTATCGGCGTCCACACTCAAACACGTTCACCGGGCTGGTATTCCACGAAGCGTCGTCGAAGGTTGTAACGGTGGCTGTCGGTCGTCTGTTGATTCTTGATACGGAGACGCGCAAGTTTGTCGGGCTTCTTCGGCGCGTTGAAGGTATCGTGCGAGGCGACCTGAAGGATCCTTCAAGGTGGCTAGCCAACAGAAGGCGTGGTGGTCGCTCACAACTTGAAGGGTCTGCCGTAGAGGTAGGGGCGAAATTTCGACGTAGCCCAGATGATGGCGAGGCACTCCTTTTCTGTTGTGGAATAATTTGCTTCTGCTTTGGATAGCGATCGGCTGCCTTAACTAATAACCCTTTCAAGTCCGTCAGCCCTCTGCACAAGAATGGCGCCAAGACCTACGATGCTTGCGTCAGTATGTATTTCTGTCTCGGCGAATTCGTCGAAATGGGCAAGTAACGGAGGCGTCTGGAGGCGATTGTTTAAACTCCTGGAAAGCGTGTTCCTGTGGCGTTTCCCACTTGAACTCCACGTCAGCCTTGGTAAGATAAGTGAGAGGATCGGCGATGCGGGGCGAAGTTTTTCACGAACCGCCTATAATAGGCGCACAGGCCCAGAAATCGGCGCATGGCCTTCTTGTCAGTGGGCGGCGGGAAGTCGGCGATGGTGGCTGTTTCCCGTGGATCGGACGAACTACAGACTTGATGATAACGTGTCCCAGAAACAAGAGCTCCTCATACGCCAAATCTGCCACTTTTCTGGCTTCAGTGTGAGTCCGGACGTCTTGATGGCTTGAAGTACAGCTTCAAGGCGCCAAAGATGCTCGTCGAAACTCGAGGAAAACACGACGACGTCGTCCAAGTACACAAGGCAAGTCTGCCCACTTCAATCCTGCCAGTACTGCATCCATAGCACGTTGAAAAGTTGCAGGCGCTGAGCAAAGACCGAAGGGCATCACCTTAAACTCGAAGAGGCCGTCCGGTGCTATAAACGCCGTCTTCTCTCGTTCTCTTTCGTCGACTTCGATTTGCCAATAGCCAGTCTTGAGGTCCATTGACGAAAAGTACTTGGCGTTATGAAGCCGATCAAGTGCGTCGTCTATTCGTGGGAGAGGATACACGTCCTTTCTTGTGATTTTGTTCAGGCGGTGATAATCGACGCAGAAACGTAGGGTCCCATCCTTTTCTTCACTAACACCACAGGGGATGCCCATGGACTCTTGGACGCTGGATAATGCCATCCCGCAGCATTTCATCAACTTGTCTCTTCTGGCCTCACGTTCTCGCGTCGAAACCCTGTACGGACTCTGACGGAGTGGTCTGGCATTTTCTTCGGTTATGATGCGATGTTTCGTGATTGGGGTCGGCCGAAGTTTCGATGACGACGAAAAGCAATCTTCGTATTGCAGGAGCAGGGCCTTGAGCTGTTCTTGCTTATCGTTCGAAGTCTGGGATTGACGTTGAAAGCTATGGGAGGGGCTTAGTTCCTCTGAGCAGGTTCCACAGAATCGGTGAGGGCGAAAGCACTGGTGGCTTCGACAATTTCTCGATGTATGCGACCGTTGTTCCTTTGTTCACATGTTTGTACTCATTGCTGAAATTCGTGAGCATAACCGTTGCTTTGCCTCCCCGCAGCTCTGCAATTTCTCTTGCGACGCAAATATTTCGGGTGACCAACAGTTGCTGACTGCCTTCAACGAAGCTTTCCAAGTCAGGTGATTTAGGAGCGCCGACTGAAATAATGACGCTTGAGTAAGGCGGAATGGTGACTTGTTCTTCCAGCACATTGAAGGCATGGTGTCCTGACGGCATGCGCGGTGGTAGTGCTTCTTCTGTGGATAACGTTATCGACTTTGTTTTTAGGTTGATGACAGCACCATGGAGGCATAAGAAGGCCATGCCAAGGATGACATCTCTCGAGCAACGCTGTAGGACTACGAAGTCTGTAGGATAAATACGGCCGTTTATGGTGACTCTCGCTGTGCAGATTCCTGCAGGCGTTACGAGATGACCTCCGGCTGTGCGGATTTCAGGGCCTTTCCAAGCTGTCCTAAATTTCTTTAACTTCGCGGCGAACGACCCACTGATGACAGAATAGTCGGCTCCAGTATCGACGAGAGCGGTCACACTGTGGCCGTCGATAAGAACGTCGATGTCGCTAGTTCGCCGTCTCGCATTACAGTTAGGGCGTGGCGTCGGGTCACGGCTGCGTCGGCTTGTTCCGCTGGTTCCATGTTGCGTCGTCAGGCCCACCTTCGGTAAGTGAGCTTTCGCCGTCAGGGCTTTGCCTGGTTGGCAATTGTGTTCGGAAAGCTCCGTCGCGGCGTCGTCGTCGTCGGAGGATCTTCGGTAGTTTCGTCGCACAGCAACCGCACCTCCACCGGTTGCTGCCCTTAGTTTTCCGGATACGGGCTAGGAGACCGGCCCCGCGTTGGGCCGGAGTACTGCCGCGGGTGCGGTGACATGCGGCGGCTGGGCGACGGTGAACGGGAAGGACTTCGGGGTTGTCCATTGAGTTCCTGTCAGGTAGTCGGCGATGTCACGTGGCCGTTCCCCTGGCTGCGGAAGTGGTGCATCGACGGCGAAGTCACGCAGTCCCATCTGTCGTTACTGGCAACGGCGGTAAGTGTGCCCGGCCTTGCCGCTGTGGTAGCACAGTGGGCGGTGGTCAGGGGTGCGCCAAACGTCGGTTTTTCCTCGGCGCACTGCGCTGGACCACTGGTGAACGGTAGGTCGTCGGTGGGGGTGGTGGCGGCGGTGGTGTCTGGCGACGGAAGTGCGACGGAGCGGTGTTTTGGCGTGGACAGGGAGGAGCGTTGTGGCACACTGCAGCGGCGTAGCTCATAGTTTCTGGCTCGGGCAGCGGTGTTTGGGGAATTTGAAGTGATTGCCGAAGTTCTTCTCGCACAATGTCGGCGATCGAATCCACTTGAGGGTGCGCCGAAGGCAAACAGTTTACGCAGCTCTTCCCGCACGATCGCTCGGATCGTTTCACGCAGGTTTTCGGAGTCACTGGTTTGAGCAGCAGCGCATTCTGGAGTCAGGCGACGATTATACTGTCTGGTGCGCATGTCAAGGGTTTTTTCGATGGTGGTCGCCTCGGATACAAATTCTTGGACGGTGTTCGGTGGATTCCTCATTAGTCCCGCGAAGAGCTCCTGTTTGACCCCTCGCATGAGAAAACGAACTTTCTTCTCCTCAGGCATGTCCGGGTCAGCGTGACGAAATAGGCGCGTCATCTCCTCTGTGAAAATTCCAACCTTCTCATTTGGTAGCTGAACCCGGGTCTCTAGTAGAGCAAGCGGCCCTCTCTTTGCGAGCGACGCTCGCGAACGTTTTGCAGAAATGCGCCGCAGAAGACATCCCACGTTCGGAGCGTGGACTCACGATTCTCTAGCCAGGTCCTTGCGGTTGTCTTCCAGGTAGAAGTACACACGACGGAGCTTTTCTTCGTTGTCCCAGTGGTTGAGGGCGGCCACACGGTCGTATGTTTCTAGCCAGGTTTCCGGGTCTTCAAACGATGACCCATGAAACGTTGGTGGTTCCCTGAGTTGATTAATGGCGATCGCGGGCTGGGACGCTCCGGTTGTTATTGTCGCTGCAGTAGAGGTCATGGCCTTGGCCTTCCGCGCCTTGTCTTGTAGAAGCCCGTACTCCGGTGGGAGACCTTGCTGTCGGCGGCTTGTTCGCTGCTATTGGTTGGCGTCGGTGTCTTCTCAGCGACGTGGGCTGGGTTCACGGCTTGGCGGGGGCGTCCGGTACATGAACGAAGCAGCACCTCCACCAGATGTCACAGGGTCGTGACGTGGCCGAAGACCGGAGACTTCGTGTTGGGATTTAACTGTTTTATTTGGGCGAACCTGTGCCCGGTAAACGGAAAGTCCAATTACAGCAGTAGTCTTGCACAGATAGCAGTCTCGGACTGATAGCGGCGAACGGGAGCATCGGCCTTCGATCAACAACTCACAAGCGGCGAAGCGCGTCGGTATTTATACTCTTGCTGTCGATTGTTCTAGCGTTATCGCTGGCGGTGGCTTGATTGATATGATTGATTGATTGATATGTGAGGTTTAACGTCCCAAAACCACCATATGATTATGAGAGACGCCTTAGTGGAGGGCTCCGGAAATTTAGACCACCTGGGGTTCTTTAACGTGCACTCAAATCTGAGCACACGGGCCTACATCGCTGGCGGTGGCGTAGGTTCCAGAACAATCTGTACCGTTCGCACAGTGGGCGTGATCTTATCGAAATGATCTACTACAGTCCGGAACCTTCTCGAAAACTGCAGGCGCGGTTTGCGCTGAGAATCGTGTGGTGTTTTGGGACGATAACAAAAACTTGGGAATTGGAACGTGGCAATATTTTAAAACTCTGGCTAAAGATAGCTGGGGCACCCGGTATATAATTTGTGGCATATTTCTACAGCTTTATGCTCCTTATTCTTGCGGTGTTTGCTACATTGCTGAACACTAAATCTTGTCCTCACTACAGCTGCCCACACTGCATTTTTCATTACGCTGCTTTAGGTTTATGAGCACCATCTTTGTATTGATCAACCTAACTTACATGATGAGTATTTTAGTAGGCCTTTCTAAGGCTGTGATTGGCCCACACGTTTACCTGTGTTGCACCTTCGTCTCTAGATAACACTTCGGAGTGCCTTTAGCCATTAGGGCATAGTAAAGATATTGTTACGTGAGTAACGAGACAAAGTATTGCGAATATATTCGAAAAATATATTTGCAAGAGCGGTTGCAGCACTGGCCAGTCTGGCTCCGAGCTCGAGCAGCCCGCGACCCTCATCTTCTTCGTCGGGCGCACACGCGCATTCGCACTATGGTTTGTGGCAGCCTACAGGTAGCATAACCCCCGTCGGCAAAGGCGCCGTCTCGGCGCATCTAGATGTCAAGATCATTGGGCGAGTGGTACTGCTTCAGGCGTGCGACGTGTACGATGTCGCTGGCCCTAGGGGTGGATGAAGACGGCGAGGGCAGCAGGAGTGATTTCATAAGTGACGGGAGTCACCTCACGAAGCACTCTGTATGGCCCTGTGTACCGAGAGAGCAGCTTGTCAGACAGGCCAACGTGCCTGTCGGAGACCACAGCAGAACCAACGAACCGGGCGAAAAGTGCACATCGCGGTTGTCGTTGGTCGTACCGACGCCGTTGGTTTGCTTGAGAGGTCAGAAGGCGAGCACGAGCGGTTTCGCGTGCGTGGGCGGCCCGGCTGATGGCGTCCAGAGCATATTGTGAAGTTGGAGCTGCTGGTAACGGAATCGTCGTATCGAGGGGTAATGTGGGTTCGCGGCCGAACAGCAAGAAAAAAGGGGAGTAACCAGCCGTGTCGTGGCGCGAAGAATTGTAGGCAAATGTCACGTATGGTAAAGCGATGTCCCAGTCAGAGTGATCTGAGGAAACGTACTTTGCAAGCATGTCAGTTAGGGTTCGGTTCAGGCGTTCTGTGAGGCCATTTGTTTGCGGATGGTACGACGTAGTGAGCTTGTGGCGTGTTTCACAAGAGCGTAGGATGTCCGCTATGACTTTCGATAGAAATGTGCGGCCTCGGTCCGTGAGCAGCTGGCGTGGAGCACCATGTTGCAAGATCACGTCGTGTAGAAGAAAATCGGCGACGTCAGTGGCGCAACTTGTTGGAAGGGCGCGTGTGATTGCGTAGCGTGTGGCGTAGTCTGTGGCCACAGCTATCCACCTGTTGCCAGCAGAAGACAGAGGAAAAGGGCCGAGTAAGTCCAAGCCGACGCGAAAGAAAGGTTCAGTAGAAATATCGAGTGGTTGAAGGCGCCCAGCCGGAAGCGTCGATGGTGTTTTGCGGCGCTGACATTCCTCACACGCCGCGACGTATCTTCTGACGGACCGTGCCAGACCTGGCCAATAGAAGCGACGGCGAATCCGGTCGTATGTGCGGGACACACCCAGGTGACCGGCAGTAGGAACGTCATGGAGTTCGTGGAGTACAGCCAAGCGGAGGTGTTTGGGTATGGCAAGCAGCAGAGATGGGCCGTCGGGATGGAAGTTATGCCGGTATAATGTGCCATTCTGGAGTACGAACGAGCGATAGGATCGGTTCGATGGGGAGGAGTCGAGGCGCTCAATGATAGCTCGTAGGGCTGCATCACGGCGTTGCTCGTCGGCTATGTGGTTCAGTTGAGAAACGGAGCAGACGCAGGCGTCGTTGTCAGGTATGGTGGCCGATGGGCCAACTGGATAGCGAGAAAGGCAATCGGCGTCCTGGTGCAGGCGTCCAGACTTGTATATCACAGCAAGGTGTATTCTTGCAGTCGCAGAGCCCAGCGACCAAGTCGACCTGTAGGATCTCTTAAGGATGAAAGCCAGCAGAGCGCGTGGTGGTCGGTGGTATAATACCACCGGTGGTATTTATACCACCGGTGGTCGGTGGTATTTATACCACCACGCGCGTGGCGCGTGGGTGGTATAAATATTGCTACGTAGCTGACGTATCAGCGGTGAAAAGACGACAACGAGGAAGTGGTCTGTCGGTTGTGCGTGCTGCTTCAATCTTAGTCGACGCCATACGCATCATTTTGAATATAGATTTTAAATAGACACACCTCGTGTCATTTTTACGTAACATCTTTGTGGTGGAGGTTTCGAAACATGATTGAATCGGAGCTGTCGCCTCACCAGGCCGACGCTCTCTGTCAAGTTTTGGCCTCCTACAGTGACATTTTCGACAACCGACGATCGTCCCTTGGGCCAGACTAAAATTGTCATTCACCGAATCTACACTGGTGACTCTGCGACCATTCACCGTCGGCCGTACCGCGTGTCAGCGTCCGAGCGAGAAGTGATTAAGAAAGAAGTGGCCAAAATGCTTACTAAAAACGTAATCGAACCATCAACGAGCCCTTAGGCATCTCCCGTGGTATTAGTAAAAAAGAAAGACGGCTCATGGCGCTTCTGCGTTGATTATCGCCATCTCAACAAAATTACCAAAAAGACGTGTACCCTCTACCACGCATTGACGATGCCCTTGATTGCCTCCATGGCGCCACCTTCTTTTCATCTCTCGACCTCCGATCTGGCTACTGGCAAATTGCTGTAGATGACATGGACGGAGGAAAGACCGCCTTCGTTACCATTGACGGCCTTTACCAATTCAAGGTCATGCCATTCGGGCTCTGCAACGCTCCAGCGACCTTCGAGAGAATGATGGACACGCTCCTACAAGGATTTAAATGGTCGACATGTTTGTGTTACCTGGACGACGTGATCATTTTCTCACCTACCTTTGCAACCCACCTTGAACGCCTTTCGACCATTCTATCCATATTTCGACGGGCTGGCCTGCAGCTCAATTCCTCCAAGTGCCACTTCGGTCTTCGTCAGATTACCGTATTGGGTCACCTTGTTGACGCTGCCGGCGTACGGCCAGACCCGGCGAAAGTACGCGCTTAACAAACTTCCCAGTCCCACGCTCTGTCCATGATGTTCGCAGTTTTGTGGGCCTCTGCTCCTACTTTCGCCCGTTCGTGAAAAACTTTGCGGCACTCGCACGGCCACTCACCGACCTTCTCAAACAAGACGTCCCATTTTCTTGGGGCCCTTCTCAAGCTGACGCCTTCTCTCAGCTAATCACCGCTCTAACGACACCTCCTATTCTTGCACATTTCGACCCCCGATGCTCCCACAGAAGTGCGAACAGACGCGAGTGGTCACGGAATTGGTAAAGTTTTGGCGCAAATTCAGCGGGTCAACGACCGTGTAATTGCGTACGCGAGCCGTCTGCTTTCTAAGTCTGAACGCAATTATTCTATGACAGAACGGGAATGTCTCGCTCTTGTTTGGGCGGTTTCGGAATTCCGCCCTTACTTGTATGGCCGCCCTTTCCGTGTCATCACAGATCATCACGCGCTGTGTTGGCTTTCTTCTCTGAAGGACCCCACTGGACGACTTGGTCGTTGGGCATTACGCCTACAGGAGTATTCCTACTTGGTTGCTTATAAGTCTGGACGTCTCCATCTGGACGCCGATTGCTTATCCCGCTACCCTGTTGATCAGCCCGACGAAGCAGACATCGAGCCTAGCCTAGCGTCACGTCAATGTCCCAGTTTCTTCAGATTGGTGATGAACAACGTCGTGATGCTTCTCTGCGACAACTTATTGACCGTCTCGAATCTGCTCCGAACGACACGTCACTTCGCATGTACGTCCTCCTGAATGGCACGCTGTACCGTCGTAGCCTCCAGCCAGATGGCCCTGAGCTCCTTCTTGTCGTTCCGAAAAATTTGCGTTCAACCGTGCTGCACGAGCTTCACGATGAACCAACTGATGGTCATCTGGGTGTATCTCGGACGTATGACCGCGTGCGTCGCCGCTTCTTTTGGCGCGGTCTCGCCCGGTCCGTTCGCCGTTACGTGTCCTCCTGCGAAAAATGCCAACGTATAAAGCGACCTACTGCGCCCCCGGCTGGACTTCTTCAACCGATCTCCATCCCAAGCGAACCTTTCTTTCGTGTTGGTATAGATCTTCGCGGTCCTTTTACCGAGTCGAAATCGGGCAACAAGTGGGTCGCCGTTGCTATAGACTACGCGACTAGGTATGCCATCACTCGAGCGCTCCCCACCAGCACCAATACTGACGTTGCGGACTTTTTGCTCCACGACGTCATCCTACAGCATGGCGATCCTCGCCAATTACTCACAGATCGTGGCCGCGCATTTTTGTCCCGTGTGATCGACGATCTTCTGCGCTCTTCCTCGATGCACCACAAGCTGACCACTTCCTACCATCCCCAAACAAATGGCCTTACCGAGCGGCTAAATCGGACCCTAACGGACATGCTCGCGATAAATATGTCCTCCGACCACCATGACTAGGACCTGGTGCTACCTCACATGACTTTCGCGTACAATTCTTCGTGCCACGACACCACTGGTTATTCATCCTTTATTTGCTTTATGGCCGTGATCCGACGTTAGCCCTCGACACCTTACTTCCAACCACTACAACGCCGTCAACCGAATATGCACGCGACGTTATTGCTCGTGCCGACCACGCACGTCAGATTGCCCGCTCTAGACTTTCGGCTTCGCAAGCCACCCAGAAAGCCATCTACGACAGCCGGCATGCTGACGTTCACATCTCACCCGGTTCTCTTGTTCTGCTGTGGTGCCCAGTGCGTCGAGTTGGCTTATCAGAGAAGTTATTGTCTCGCTACATTGGTCCTTACCGTATCATCCGCCAGGTAACCAACGTCACCATGAGAACATTCCTGCATCTGAGACCACAAGCCTGCCTGCAACCACACCCAGTGATGTTGTGCACGTCAGCAGGCTAAAACCTTACCACCTGCCTACTGAAGACCGTAGTTAATGTGCACCGAGATGGCGCTTTTACCGCCGGGGGGGGGGGGGTAATGCTACGTAGCTGACGTATCAGCGGTGAAAAGACGACAACGAGGAAGTGGTCTGTCGGTTGTGCGTGCTGCTTCCATCTTAGTCGACGCCATACGCATCATTTTTAATATAGATTTTAAATAGACACACCTCGTGTCATTTTTACGTAACAATATGTTTATTACTCGCATAGAAGCCAAGTTAGAAGTATAAACTGAATATTCTGTCACGCGCGCGCCTGCGTGTGTGTGTGCGTGTGTGTGTGTGTACGAGCGTGCGTGCGTTCAGATGTTAGCAGAACGCACGAACGTTCAATAGAAATGCTATTCCCTGGTCTGAGAATACCTTCATTTTAGCACACGTATGAAGAGTCACCCTGTAATATGCTTTAACGTGACCAATCGGACCTTGGAACTGAGTTTTGCTTTTTATATAAAAACAAACCTCTGCCTATTGAAAATTATCGTAGTGATCGACTACGGCGAGATCTGTTACAGCGGGTACAAGTAGGACCACCACTTAAAGATTAATCTTGTCACCGAGCCAACTTGAAACACTCGCAGCCGAGATTCCTTCCCAAAATCTCACAGAGTGCCAAAGCCTTGAGAAACACAACACATTTTTCTGTATGCAGACATTCTTCATAGTAAAATCGCCCAGGAATAATATTGTGATAGTGGCAGCGCTTAGTTTCTAAATCAAGCCAGCGCGATGCGACGAAAAAAAATAAGTTGGGTAAGTGGCAGGGGGAAGGGAGGTTGAAAAAAAAATGGGTAAGTGGCAGGGGGTTTTGCCCCCCTCCCCCCTGGATACGCCCCTGTACGATGTTCGAGAAGCATCGAGGCTTTAGTAGATCATTTTTTAGAGATTACGCCCACGTTGTGAGCTTTTCAGAATATTCTGGAATCTTCATCGTGAGTGGCTCGGCGATGCGGGGAAAGTTTTTGGCGAAGGCCCTGTAATATGCGCTCACGTTGAGAAATCGACGCACGGCCTTCTTGTCGGTGGGCGGTGTAAATGCAGCGATGGCGGCTGCTTTCTGCGGATCAGGTTTTACTCCGGACCTGCTTATCACGTGGCCCGACAACAACAGTTCCTCGTACGCAAAGCGGCACTTTTCTGGTTTCAGGGGTAGTCCGGAAGTATTAATGGTTTGAAGTTCAGCTTCAAAGCGTAGAAGATGCTCGTCGAAGCACGAGAAAAACACAACGTCGTCGTCCAAGTAAACGAGACAAGTCTGCCACTTCATTTCGGCCAGTACGGTATCCATAACGCGTTGAAAAGTCGCCGGTGCCGAACAAAAACCGAAGGGCATGACCTTGAACTGGAGAAGGCCGTTTGGGGCTATAAACGCTGTCTTTTCTCGCTCTCTCTCGTCTACATTGATCTGCCAATAGCCTGTCTTGGGGTTCATCGATAAAAAGTATTTGAAAGTCAATCAAAGGCGTCGTCTATTCGGGGGAGAGGGTATACGTCCTTCTTCGTTACCTTGATTAGTCGGTTATACTCAACGCAGAAGCGTACTGTTTTATCCATTTTCTTCTCTAACACCACCGGTGACGCCCATGGACTCTTTGAAAGCTGGATAATGTCATCCCGAAGCGTTTCATCGACTTCTTGCTTTATGGCCTCTCGTTCTCGCGTCGAAGCTCTGTACGTACTCTGGCGCAGTGGCCTGGCATTTTCTTCTATTATGATTCGATGTTTCGCGACAGGGGGCTGTCGAACTCTTGATGAAGACGAAAAACAGTTCTTGTATTTCAGGAGGAGGTTTTCTAGATGCTCTTGCTAGTGCGTCGGAAGGCTCGGATTAACGTCGAATGCTGGTTGAAGGGTTTCAGTCGTCGGAGTGGATTCGGCGGAATCAGTGAGGGAGAAAGTGTTGCTGGCTTCTAGTATCTCTTCGGTGTAGGCAATCATCGTGTTTTGCTCACGTGCTTGTACTCGTTGCTGGAGTTCGTGAGCATCACTCTTGCATTTACTCCTCGCAGCTCCACTATTCCTGTGGTGACACAAATTTCGCGGTTGATGAAGATGTATTGGTCGCCTTTGACGACGCCTTGGATGTCTTTTGATTCTTCAGTGCCGACGGAAATGCTGACGCTGAAGCGAGGAGGAATAGTGACTTGGTCTTCCAGCACATTCAGGGTGTGCCTTCCTTACGACGTGTGCGGCGGCAGTGCTTTTTTGCTTTTTCTGTGGATAGTGTTATGAACTTAGCTCTCTGGTCGATTACGGCACCATGGAGGCTTATGAAGTCCATACCAAGGATGAAATCTCTCGAGCAATGCTGCAGTACGATGAAGCTTGCACGATAAATCTTACGGTTAATGGTGACTCTGATTGTGCAGGTTCCTGCCGGCGTAACTAGGTGGCCTCCTGCTGTACGGATTTCAGGGCCTTCCCAAGTTGTTCTAACTTTCTTTAGCTTCTCGGCGAATCTTCCACTAATGACGGAATAGTCGGCTCTAGTCTCGACAAGAACTGTGACGCTGTGGTCGTCGATGAGGACGTCGAGGTTACTAGTTCATCTCCTCGCGTCGCAATAAGATTATGGCGTCGAGTCTCGTCTTTGATGGTGTGTACCGCTGCTTCGACGTTGCGTCATCAAGTCATCTTCTGGCCTGGAAGTTTTCATATCAGAGCAACGTTCATGTTGCGGGGGGTTCTCGAGGTTTCGTTGCGGCGTCGTCGGCGTGGGCGGAGTATCTTCAGCAGTTCGTCGTACAGCAACCGCACCTCCTTCGGCTGCTGCCCTTAGTTTCCCGGATAAGGGCTATGGGAGAACGGCCCCAGGTTGGGCCAGTGTACGGCCGGCGGTGAGGCGACATGTAGCGGCCAGTTGACGGCGAACGAGAAGATCCACGGGGTGTCCACTACGCTGCTGCAAGGTAGTTGGCGATCTCGCAGGGTCTTCCCCGCGCTATGGACGTGGCGCATTCACGGCAAAACCACGCAGTCCTATCTGACGGTACTGGCAGCGACGGTAGGTATGGCCAGCTTATCCTCAGTGGTATCAGAGAGGTCGGTGGTTGGGAGCACGCCATGCGTCGGTTTTCCTCGGAGCGTTGCACTGACCGGCGGATGGATGGCGTCGGCGTCGGCGGCGGCGTTGGCTGGCGGTGAAACTGCGACGGTGCGGCCTCTTGATGTGGGCGTGAAGGGGGAGCGTAGCGTCAGGTTGCAGCAGCGTAGCTCATCGCTTGCGGCTGAGGCTGCGGAGCTTCGGACATTCCAAGCGATTGCCGAACTTCTTATGGACAATGTCGGCGATCGAGTCCACTTGAGGCTGCACTGAGTCTAACAGCTTGCGCAGCTCCTCCCGAACGATCGCTCGGATAGTCTAGCGCAGGCCGTCGGAGCAGAGTGCTTGCGTTTCTGCGTACTCTGGCGTAGAGCGGCGATTGAATTGTCGGGTGCGAATCTCCAGTGTTTTTTCAATCGTTGTTGCTTCTGAGATGAATGCCTCGACAGTGCACGGAGGGTTTCGTACCAGAGCCGCGAACAGCTCCCGCTTTAATCCTCGCATGAGGAAGCGAACTTTTTTCTCTTCAGGCATATCAAGGGCGACGTGCTGGAAGAGTTTGGTCATCTCTTCCGCGAAAGGCGTCACGTTTTTGTTTGGAAGAAGCAAACGGGTTTCAAGCAGCGCTTGGGCTCTCTCCTTGCGTATGACGCTCGTCAATGTAGCTAAGAACTTCGTGCGCAATGTGTCTCTTGTTTTCGGGGTTCGCCCCTGGTTCTTGAACCATGTACGAGCGGCATCTTGTAAGGCGAAGTACGCATGACGAAGCTTGTCTTCGCTGGTCCAGGCATAGAAAATGGCCACTCGGTCGTGGGCCTCGAGCCAACTGTCCGGGTCTTCAGGGGCTGAACCGTAAAAGGTCGGAGGCTCCTTGGTGGCCGGAGTAGGATCAGTGCAGATGGCACAGGGCCTGTCATCGGAGCTGCGGCCGTGGTCAGGGTTTTGGTATGGCATGTCTTCTCAGGTAGAGGTCCGAATCATGAGGGTAGACTTTGTTGCATGCGGCTTGTTCGCTGCTCGGGGTTGTCGTCGATGTCTTCACGACTGGCGCTGGCTTCACGGCGATGCCCCGCCACAGTTGTCTAGTGGCTAAGGTACTCGGCTGCTGACCCGCAGGTCGCGGGATCAAATCCCGGCTGTGGCGGCTGCATTTCCGATGGAGGCGGAAATGTTGTAGGCCCGTGTACTCAGATTTGGGTGCACGTTAAAGAACCCCAGGTGGTCGAAATTTCCGGAGCCCTCCACTACGGCGTCTCTCATAATCATATAGTGGTTTTGGGACGTTAAACCCCACAAATCAATCAATCAATCAATGGCTTCACGGCGACGTCCGGTACATGGAAGAAGCAGCACCTTCACCAGATGTGACGGGGTCGTGACGTGGACGAAGGGAACAGACTGCAGGTGGAGTAATAAACTGTTCATTCGGGCCGAACTTGTGGCCATGTAAAAAAAAGTCAGCTTGATGTTGATTTGTGGGGTTGAACGTCCCAAAACCATGATGTGGTTATGAGAGACGCCGTAGTAGAGGGCTTCAGAAATTTTGACCACCTGGGGTTCAGCAAGTGCACCCAAATCAGAGCACACGGGACTACAACATTTCCGCCTCCTTCGGAAATGTAGCCGCCGCAGCCGTGATTTGATCCCGCAACCTGCGAGGCAGCAGCCGAGTACCTTAACCACTAGACCACCGTGACGGGGCAAAGGAAGAAACAGTCAGCTTACACCAAGACACTGGCACTAATAGCGGAGAGCAGAGCGTCGGCCGTCGATCAACTGACACGTGGTGAGGCGTGTCGGCGTTTATACACTCGCCATCGAACACTCTAGCGTGATCGCTAGCGGTGACGTAGATTTCAGAATAATCTGAAATGCTCACGAGGTGGGCGTAATCTCAACAAAATGATTTACTACAGCCTCGAAGCTTCTCAAACATCGTAGACACAGTTCGTGGTGAACGTAGTGTAACGGGGCGATAACAAAGGTTGAGAAAGGAGCGTGGCAATATCGTAGCTCAAATCAAAAAGAACAAATGGACATGGGTTGGGCAAGGCATGATAACCACTGGTAATTAAGGGTAACTGACTGGATTCCCAGAGAAGACAAATACATGAAGGGAATACAAAGTTAGGTAAGCCGACGAGATTAAGAAGTTCGCAGGTATATACCGTGGCAGCAGAAAGCGCAAGACCAAGTTGATTGGTGGATCATGGGAGGGGGCTTTGCCCTGCAGTGGGTGTAATCAGGCTGATGATTATGATACGCCATAAACAAGCACCAACGTGCACGCAAGCAGTGAGCCTTGATGTTGAAACGTATGCCAATATTTATGCTTCAAAAACATGTTTGTTTACATGACAGAGTTAATGCAATCAAATGAAAAGTAATCAGTTATTTGCATTCACTTGCATTTCTTCCACTGTGACCATGACCATCATTCGTAGCTTTCCCAAGGCTCCAGTTCAGCATCCGAAATCTTATCTGTTGGAAAATTATGTGTTTCCCCCTCAATTGTTTCCCCCTCTAGTAAATTTAGTTTGGTTTGATTTCGCAATATATTGGTATCATTCTAAACAGACTTCTGCGAGCAGGAACGAAAACAAGGGGCTCCCAGTTCAAAATAACCATTGTGAATACCAATGTGTCCTAATTATCGAAAGATTTCGCCCATAGAAATACACAGCGCTTTATGCTTTTTATTAACCGAGTTCAAATAACAACCTTTTACTGCAATAATATTCATTCTATGTAAAAGACCTGACACATCACAAGCAATTTTTACAGAAATTTTTACTTTTAACAGAACAATGTCTGAGTGCACTAAGCAGGTATAACCAGGGTTGGCCAGTGTTTGTACATGTTGATGACTTGAATGTAGGCTAACAGCTATTTCCTTAATATTGCTGTGAACTATCTAGCCAAATGAGCTAGTTTCGTATGATACCCATGTTACGAGTAAGGCAGACAATTAAGAAGTAGTGAAGAATGAAAATGTGAATTCAGCTTCTGTCGTCGTCCATTGTTTGAGCAGTGTTTGTGATGACTATGCACCATTTGCACAAAGAAAAACACCTACTTAATTCATCTGTCAATGCAAGGCATAAATTCTTTGAAGGTCACTCAAAAAGTAAGGGCCATTTGGTTCCAAAGAAGTAAATATTCATTAGCAAACGTTTTATTTATTTATTTATTTATTTTCTATACTGCCAGTCTCATACGAGCCCAAAGCAGAAGGGCATCAGTTATTAGGTACACAATACAGTTTTCAGTTTCACATTTGTACAGCGGCATATTTCTCAGAACATCTAAGAGGACGCAGTGGCTGGAGGCAGAAATGCCTGAAGGGGCCTCGAGGCCTTTAAAAGTCCAATAAGTACGTTTTGAAAAAAATGGCGTTAATTGCATACAAACACTGAACAATCCGTACATACTTAAAGATGGCATAAAGACAGTTCTTATCTAGTAGGCTATACATCACTAGTTGTACACAAACACAAGCGCACTGGGAACAATACACCAGAAAATACACACTCAGGTAACTTTGAACCAGGTAACTTTAGGTAACTTTTATCACTGGGCTCAGTTTAGCGAAAACCTACTTCAGGTTTCAACAGAATCACTGCTAACTTTTCAGCACTTTTCGTATCGTCGCAGTATTTTCTTTAGTCAATCTGCACAAAAAGATCACATCCTGGTAAGGTAATTAAACCTGTTGCGAATGCTGATCTTAAATTTCTCACTGTCTTCAAATCGTACCCTGAGTCACTGTTTCAAGTGAAAAAAGAAAAAAAAAATTCCGCAGATCCCACGTTCCTGGGAATCAATGTTTTGCAAAGCATGCGGAGGGAAGGTGACCGTGTTGTAATTTTTTATTGAGTGACGCGTCATGAAATGATGCTAAATATATGTACAAATGTTGCACGCACCGACAAAAGTTCAAGAGTTGCAGATGTTTATATAACCAGTTTTTTGCACTTTCGCAACGATGCCAACTGGAACATACGAATTAGCAGCTCCAGAAGCTGAAATGAAGCGCTGATGCTCGCGACGATGCTGGCCCTGGACACTGCTACATAAATCAACTTGAGTGCATGGCAACTAACCACAATCGACGTTAAGCCGACGTGACGGCTGTATCAAATGAGTACATATGCGATGTTTATAAAATTGGGTAGGCAGCACTGCAACCATCATTGACGTTTCACGAAGATTAGCGTCTATTTGAAAAAGTATATCCGAGACCTGCTTGCAAGGCTCTGTTGTAAAATGCTTCATTGCCACGCAGAATGATTGGGTTTGATTCCAGCTGGGACCCTGACATTTATTCCTTGCATTCGTTGGATCGACGCTACCGATGTCGGACATTTCTTAATGCTCACGCGTTAAAATTACCCATGTGTGTTCTCGTCGTTCCTGGGTACATACTAAGTGTGAATCACCTGTGGCACATATCCGCATACCAGTGGCACATACCCGCCCGTGGTATGTGCCACTGTCTGGCGGGAAGTGTTTGATAACGTACGCTACGGGATTGTGACGGTCATGTTTTCACCAGCGCTTTATATTCGTAAAATCGTCTTACACTCATGCTAATTTTGGTTCACGCCAAGTTAAGGAGGTGACCACGAGAGCACCCAAACGTAAGCGGCTAGATAGATAGATACGCTTAAATTCAATGAAGTTCGCTAAGAAATGCTTCGCATATAATATTCGCATGGTGCTGGCTCAGGACAATAGGCCATGCAATCAGTGTTCCAAACCAAAATATTTGATCTTCCCATTGGTGCTGACTGTGGTGCAAGGATGCACGTTGTCCCCGCCGCGGTGGTCTAGTGGCTAAGGTACTCGGCTGCTGACCCGCAGGTCGCGGGTTCAAATGCCGGCTGCGGCGGCTGCATTTCCGATGGAGGCGGAAATGTCGTAGGCCCGTGTGCTCAAACTTGGGTGCACGTTAAAGAACCCCAGGTGGTCAAAATTTCCGGAGTCCTCCACTACGGCGTCTCTCATAATCATATGGTGGTTTTGGGACGTTAAACCCCACAAATCAATCAAAAAGGATGTGCGTTCGAATGTAGGAGGATGATTCTGGATGAGAATTTGTGACGTCATCATTGCTTATCGTAATTCTTACTCTGGTGAGTGTTTCACAGTATGCGTCAGCTATAACTATGGCCCACATTTTATAAAATTAAACACTAAACATGCCCTTTTTGACGTGGAAAATGGTAGCCATAATTGTCTAATTGGAGTAAGCTAATTGCTTAAATTTTTCCGGTTTCTGAGGAAAAGAGTGGTGGCATGATTGTGTTGTTTCTGTCATTTCGTACACTATCAGCGTCATCACCTGTGCAACAGTCTGCGAAAATAAATCATCCCTGTCTTATCGGCAGCAGTTCTAAAACGCTCGTCCACTTGACGTCCTTTGGTGTTTGAGTTGGTCGGGAAGCTTTTTTGGGATCTAGCTTGAACAAGCTTTGTGATATCTGGGCATATCAGCTATAATTGTGCAAATTGTAGCGAGGCCAACAAAGGAACTTTTGCCTTACAGACCACTAACTGTTAGTCGTCAATCTATTGCAACATTTAGTCCACTTGAACAGTTTCATTGGTGTGAATGCATGGCGTTACAATCCACTCTTTGTCGTACATATTTGTGCAGGCATTTCGGAAGTCTCAACACCGTGTTCCGACACTCGTTTCACTCTTCACAGTTAATTTATAAACTATAGGCACAACTCCCTGTAAATTGGAAATGCCAGTGATTCTTTTGCATGCACACATGTAATTACATTGAGCACACACAAAAGGCGGGAGCGACAATATTCGCCAACATTGTTACCTGCGTTCCCCGTCAGGCAGATGACTACCGAGCCAGAAAAATCACTTCAGTACTTTCACGGAGAAGTAGCAGATTGTGCTGCGCATGTAAATCTCCAGTCTGACGTGCAAATAACGAAAGATTAGAAAATGGCCCTTACTTTATGGATAACTCTCGTCGACAATTTCATTATATAGGTTTGACTGTAATGATTACCTACTGCCTATTTTTCTACCGTGACTTCCAGCACTTCTCAGCTATCTAGTGTTACTAGTGTTACATATGTCTCTATTGTGTGCGTATATGCCATGTGCAATGTGTTGCGAGTGCTGTCCACTAGCTGATGCATAGTTTTTTTTGCAAATAAGTGTTTTGGGGACACTAACAGGTATCCTCTATCAGCTGATCAACACTGGGCGAGGAAGGGCAAGGGCAAGGGTAGCTCATTCTCTGAACTTGTCATCCGTGACAACTTTCACAAGAATGTTCACTTGCTGAAATGTTTGACTCGGGCTTTCATTATTCGCTACCTGTTACTCAATGAAAGTGTCTGTCACTGCAACCTTTTTACTTCTTTTGAAATGTAAACTAAGTTTTATCACCATGATCCTGTAAATGGTGCTACTCAAGATACACGTGCTTAGCACAACAAGTTGGTTTAGTTGGCCATAAAAAGGTGGGACGCGCTGGCAAGAAAACAGATATTAAAACACAATATAGAGAACAATGTTATATGCACGAATACTTAGCACAACAGCGTGGAGTCATATCTTTTTATACAAAGCGATGTGCCTCTCCCCAACGGGTTGTCAAATATCATAATACGGCTCAGGCTGACTGTACTGACACTGCACTTTTTGTGAGGGCATGTGTGGTGAGAAAGCCAATGGACAGCACGGTGCAAGTACTGTGCAAGGGGTGTCCAGTGTAAGCATTGTTGTCTGACTAAACTAGAAAGAGACAAAGTTGCACAATTTCAGCGGGTAATTTTATTAAACAGACGGCTATTACTGCTTTTTTTTCATGTATTGTTACACTCAGCGAGTGGCGGTGTTTCTTGTTTGCAAGTATACTGCCACATTCACGATTGTCAATAAACAATGTAAGCTTACTTGCTTGGCGTGTTTTTTTGCTAGGTGAGGCCTTTCGTTCACCTGGCGACATAGCGGAAATATTTATGGTAACGTTAGGGTGCTATGCGCGCAAATACCATTGCGCAATAGCAGCGAATTAACACCAATAAATCTGCGGGCGCGCTCACGACCACCCGCACCAGCCACTAAAGCAGCCGCCATATTGCCTTAACGCAATGATCATGATAGTTTTACCAGCGCAATCTCTAGGTCAGATAAGTTAGTTCACAACGACCACCACTACCCTTGTTTTCGTTGCACTGTCAAGGGCACAGTTACCCTTCTTTAAGTGGTAGTATATACATAGAGAAATAAAAAAAGGTGAAGAGTGGACACTCCCGTAGACCCCAGCGGCCCAATCGACCCTAGCACACCTGGTGGTTGGTGAGAGCAAGTGGCGTGCGCTTCCTGTTTTGGTTTCACTGGCGCAAATTTTGAATTTTTATTTTTATTTTTTTATTATTTTTATTTTGATTAGGTTTTAATAAAGAGAGATGCAGGTAGTGATAATTCACTACGATTTTATTCATCGCGCTTGTTCTTGTTCTTTTGTTCACTTGTTGATCACTTGTTCTTTTGGAACAAGTGATCAATGTATATATCAGTCAGAGACAGAGTATCCGCAATGTTTTATTCAAAGGCAAGGTAGAGTCTGAGAATATAAAAAGCACAATATGACAAAGGTAGACAACAAATGCATCTTGCCTAACAAATAAATTGTAACAAATATTGTAACAAATACAGAGAGAACACAGACAACGCACACATCGCTAGAGTTGGCAGAAGCCGAGAAGCTGGTGAAGTATGACACACCGGGCCAGTGGGTAAGTAAGGATCTATGGCAAAAACACAGCGCACAATGCTGATGAAGAAGGAAGAAGTGACATATACACAGCAATGAAGTCGCGAATCACGCCTGGGGTTAACCGAAATAATGCATAGAAAAAAAGAGCGCACAGAAACCACACGACACAATATAGCAGAAAGGCAAAGCTGCAGTGTACTGGCTGTGCTTAAGAACAGCTAGCCCAAAATGAAAAAAAAAAGCAGACTTGATGCCTGCTTGTCCTCAGAAAGGTAGGGCTTCGCAGCTTGCTCACTACGTGAAAGACAAACTTTATGCTACAACACTGGCAGGTCTTGTGGCTCTTCTTATCATCAAAAACTTAAGATCCCAAGTGATTTGCGTCTGGGTGTTGCTGTGACGCTTGCGAGCTAAAATAGATTGTAGTCATCACTTATCCAGAATTGTGGACCTTGATTGGTGTTACGAGAGCGGTATTACAGGGCTAATAAATAGGAAAAGGAAACCACTTTGGCTCATTATTTTTCACAAAGGCTCTACATCGTACGTTATCACTCACAAGCTATATAAAAATAAAATGGCAGCGTCCGCAGCCCCATCAAACGCTACAAGTTTGGGTATTCTTTTGAAAATTTTGATGGGCGAGATGAGGAGGTTGATGAGAAGCTAAAATACAAAAAGCGTGATAACGTGAACTGTGCCCATTTCATACTGTGTTCCTTACCCGCTCGAAGACATTTCAACAAGCGGTTTTGTTATCGATATATTACTTGAGCTGGAGAGGTAAAGCATACACAGTGACCAAGCGACGCACAGAAAAGTGTACAGTTCGCCCGCATTTGCTACAAAAATACAGATAGGATACCCAACATTCTTTTTATGGTTATGCAAATCACTTCGAGCGAATACACAGTGTCCCTACTCCTCATAGCGGGTAACCAAAACAATGTATGCAACGAATGGGTGGATAGTTTGGTGAGGCTGTCTCCCCAGTTTTTTGATAGTTTTCCGCTGTGCTGCTACTTTGGCTTGCAGATGTTTAATGGTTTGCTTGTACTTCATTGATGGAGACATTGTCGCTGGCACACAGGAACGCACTGCAATAAACAAAAAAATGGATGTAAAAACGAAGAACAACTAATCCCATACGAGCACTTTCCTCGCTCTTTCAGACCCAAGGTGCACAACTTTCTGTGGTGCAAAGTTTTCGATTCCACTACCTAAAAACAAACCATTCACAATGTTGACAATGCACAAAAAAATGAAAATCACTGAGAGCCCACCCTTACATTTTTTTGTAAGTGCACACGTAGTGTCCTTTTGAGGATAGTTTCCTCAGAATGTCCTAAACATAAAATAGCACATTAAAAACAGCTGCAATAAAAGCATAGTCACCATTTTCTCTAGGGCACTCAGACGTGGAGCTGTTGGCGGAGACATCTTCTGGAGGATCTTGTGAAGCTTGTTCAGTGCCTCGGACAGTGCTGTCGGAACAATCTTGCGAGCGGCCTGCGGAAGTCTCAATATCAATCCGCTCTGGTGTTGAAGTGAACATACAACTTACCGGTCACACAAGTTCCTTTTGTGACAGCTGAACGACTGGTTAAGGTTTTCTCCGGCAAGACAAAGTCAGCAGAAATTCTTTCACCAGCTACAAGGGAGCTGCCACCTGCAGAGGTTTGGTCAACAGTCAATTTGGGTAAAAGAAAAAAGAAATCGCGACACTGAACGCACCCTGTTCATCGGGGCACCTCAATGTGTGGGAGCCGCTTTTTGAAGCCTCTACCGCAGGTCCTGAAGAAATGAAATTATGACAATGTGTCAGAGAGAGGCTTAAAATAACACAAACTGAAGCTCATCCGCACCTTGCAGTGCAGCTTCTGCAGTCATGTCACAGTCACTATTTGAAGCGACGCTCGGAGAACGTGCATATATGTGCAGTTGGTACAAGTTACAAAGCTTGTAGCATGGGGAAACTTAAACAGCTCTTTCAAATGCGCAAATTGGTCGAACGTGGAGGAAAAGAGAAGGCACCAACTAGGAAACAAGTAATTTGTGATTTTTGGAATTATCAACAGTGCCAGCTTTCACCGATGAAAGGTATATGTACATGTGCACTCAGGCTAGAAGATAACGTGAAATAGCCCTTGAAAGTCTTTCAAAACAAGTTGCGCTGGTCAAGAGCATCAAAAAACGACAGAAATGTAAGGCTGCTGTTAGGAAGGTAATAGCCCATAGTTCACAAAATTTAAGACTTTCCAAGTGTTACTTCTATAGGGAGGTTTCTCCACCAGCTACAAAGATCTTCGCGGTTAACTGTCGCCACTGATTCAATACAACCCAGGCAGCACGCCGCCGTTGGACCAATCTTGGACCAACATCGGCTAACATCGGCACCGACGTCGGGCCGACGTCGGAAGTGCAACTTCTTCCAATGTCGGGCCGACGTTCAAGCCAATGATGGGCCGACGTTTTGCCAATGTTTTAGCCAGTATGCAACCAACATTGGGCCGACGAAGGCCCATCATATTGCCGACAAAGCTGCCAATGTTCGGCCAACATTGGGCCATATTTCAGCCAATCACATACCATTTTTACGCCGATGTTTGCTGCACGACGAATATTGGCTACGGATGTACGACCGACATTGAACCAATCCAGGGCCACATTGCAGCCAATCAAATGCCGTTATTACACCGATGTTTCCTGCACGACGAATATTGGCTACTGATTGGCTTGCCATTATGTAACCATTATTAGTGGGGAATTTTTCTTACCGGAAGATTTAAACAATATGTCTCGATGACCCGCTCTTGCAGCTTTGCAGCCCTGTATACTTGGGGCAACAGAAAATTGAATTCTGAGAACTGAAAGCAGTTACTCGATCTATTTCATCTTTTATACCTTATTCCCTTTGCTAACACTAGAAGTGTAGCTTATTTTTTTACCAATTTATCTTTTGCAATAGAGAGTGCTTTATTTGCTACTGGTATTTGGTACAGCAGATCGAAAAAAGTCGTTAGGAAGTAAATGTTGAAAGCGTATGTCCCCCACTTGCAATCCCCACATATGTCCCCCACATGGTAATCGAGAATATTCATAGTTTAGAGCATTTTTTTGTAACTAAAACATGGTGATGGTGCTTCCGGATCAGCATAAGCTAGCCGAACAGTGCACCACCGACAGTCTGCAGACTATTTATTCTTTGTTTTTTTATTTATTTGGTACAACAAAAAATGTATACATTGAAAAATATATATACACAACTAAAAAAGGCCCGCTCTACTGCAGGTCAGGTTGCGTTGGGGGCACAGTGACAGTGGTGCTGTCAAGGACATGGCTGCTGTGGCTGGGCAGGAAGCCAGCTGCCGCGAGCAGCCGATCATCTGCACTCTGAGAGTGGGGATCATCGGGCTGCTCCACAACAAATGCTTCTCTGAAGCGCCGCTTCCTGCCCCCACAGCGATCACCAGACCCTGGCAGCCACCTCTTAATAAAGTTGAGGGCCTCCGCCTGGTCGCACCCTGCTTTTTGGCAGATGACATCTGCATACAAGAACAGAAATACCATGTACACATGAAGCACTGCAGTACAGAAAATACACAAGGGTACACACACATAAAACAATGAACAAGTCTAACCTGTCACTAATCTACAGAGCCTCAGGTTCACAAAGGCCCTTTTCCCTTTTCTGCCATGAAGGCTGTACAGCACTTGCACGTCATGTGCCAATACAGCCTTCATGGCATTCACACCAATTTCTCGGAGGCCACGTCCCCCAATCTGCAGGAGGTGCTTGCGCTGTAAAAAAATGCAAGAAGCATAGATGGGGTAAACGCAACAGCACATCGAAATGTTTTCATGATAAAAATCTGCAAGAAACACTGAAAACAACTTGAATTTTTGGGCATCACAACTTTTCAATGTTTTTTTACGCTAACTTCAACTCACTTGACCTAAAATGGTTTCCACATCAGCCCTCTCACACTCAGTGTGAGAACCTTTTAGAGTCCTTCTCTGAATGCAGTTTTGCTGTTATGAAATCAAATACAACACTGTTATAACACTTAATAAATATTGATTCTAGCTATGAAATAGTATAATTACTTTGTACAGTGCTCAAATTCCAATACACGTTTCTTCGAGGTTACAAAGTCTTTGCCTGAATGTTGACCAGGAGTAGCTTCTACAGGTGAAAAACGATAAAATATGTGGAATTCAAAAAGAAGCTTGGCCATGTTTTTAATCAATGCATTGTAAGCAGAGCACAACAAGATAAAAGAACATGATCAAGGCGTACTAAAAGGCAACCTTAGAGCGACCAAATCTTGGTCATAGATGAAACTGATAGAAAAATAAAGGTCGCACTAGATGGTCGCACCATTTGCTGTTTATATTTTTCTGTGATAGCCAACAAAGAGGCATGTCGCTATAGAAATATCATCACAATAAACAAAGGTGCATTTTTCTTCACACTGCGAAATTGGGTGCGTGTTAGATTTTTAAAAAAGTAAGAAATCGGCTAACACAAGGCAGGGTGAACTGTAGCTCAAAGTAGAGAGAGCCGCAGCGGACACGAAATAGGGTGACAAATGAACAAAATTACTGAATGTCTGTTTTAAGCAGGCTATTGCTAGTCACTGCCCATCAAACACACGATGCCGCCTACATCGTCTGCTAGGTTAGGACCGTTCACTCGGACTTCACAGACTATAATAAATACAGTCGAATCTCATTAATTCCAACACACTTAATTTGAACTGACGCTGTGGTCGTATCAAAGCTATACCGCGCTCCGAAAATGCTCTCAGCATCCCGCCCAATCCTGCGGTGGCACTTCAGACACCTCATCGCTGTGCTTGAAGAAGAAAAGGAAAGAAAAGACTGCGGTGGAATGTTTGCCAAATGCCAATCTGCGACATTCCTGTGCCCCGCTTCGGCTTTTTCCGTCCCTGCCACGTACGTAGAGACCCTTCTCCTCTTAACACTGCGCATGAAGAGAAAGAGGGGGAAAAAAGCTGTCGCAGAGAGTTGGCTCTCTCATGCCGATCTGCAACGCACCGGTGTCACGCTTCCCTGTTTTTCGTTCCTGCTATAAAGACTCTTCTCCTTTCAACACCGCGCATGAAGAGAAAAAAAAAAAGCTGCCGCGGAGTGTTTCTCTCTCGAATGCCGATCTGCTTCTCTCCAGGTGGAGACGCTCCTCCATTCTCATCATGTGCTGGCCACGCTCCGGCTGCAGCGCAGATGGTAACAGTGGAAACACAGTTGTCTTCGAAGAGTGTCAGCACTGGACATTGCCGCGCGCAACTTCTTTTGCCAGGAGAATACTGAAGCCGAAGTACAAATGCTTTGCAAACTGCACGCAAAACTTGACTCGTTGCAAGGCCAACGTGTACAGACATGTATTGACTACTTTAATTAATGACGGATGTCCTGTAATTTGTGAATAAAGCTTCTCCATGCACATGCATCACTGCATGGTGAGCCCTCCGCTCGTTTACCGTATTTACTCTATTCTACCGCGCCCTCGATTGTAACGCGTGCCCGGTTTCCACGACAAAAAAAAAAAAACTAAGACATCGGTTGCAACGCGCACCCTTTTTTCTCGTTGGCCCGCTTGATCACACCACTCGCGAAAACGACTCTTTTTGAGAGCGTCTTCCGTTTAAATATGAAGTACGGGGGAAGCTTATGCCTATCTGACGTGCAACAGAGCATTGCTGTCACTCTAGTTTTACCGTGGCCCGATGTCAGTACACAAACTTGATTCGCCCCCTTCTCCTAGACGGTTGTGGTGCCAGGCATGTCGAAGTAAAGAGGCGTGTGATCGGCATTCCCGATTTGCCCAAGCAGGTAGCCGTTGTTGTGCAGCAAGTTTAGGAGGAACCCCTGAAGACTCTGAAGCTTTTCTTCGTACTCCTCCGGCAACTTCCGGCATATGCCCGTTCGCCTTCGGAGGAAAAAGCCTTTTCTCTTCATAAAGTTCGTTAGCCAGCACCTGCTCGCTTTAAAATGGCTCTGCATTAGCCCTTTCTCTAAGGCTAACTGCATAGCTTACACTTGGAGCAGTTCTGTCGTCACGGGCCGCTGTGCCGCTCACTGCTTAATCACATACTCGCCGAGCATTTCTTCAATTTGTGGAAACCGACCCTGCTGTGGTCCACTGAAGCCTTTGCGTGAATCTTTGCTGTCGACTATATTCTGCTTTTGTTTCCGCCAGTCCCGCACGCACGTTTCGGGAACTCCGAATGACCGCGATGCGGCCCAATTTCTGTCCGTTCCGGCACACGCGACGACTTTTCTTTCAGAAGCAGCATTGTGGTGCACTCGTCGAGTTTTTGGAGTCGGCCCTACCATGCCGTCGATGCTAATGTACTACAAGATGACGAACTCCTTAGCACACGTATGAAGTGCCGCGCATGGGAAACACATAGGCAGAAATGACCGACGCGCCATGCCGACGCACGTAGGGGGCGGCCCTTTTGTAAGTGGCGATGGCAATAGAATGACCATATTCATTTTTTCTTTCGTACTCGATTCCAACGCACATGCGATTTATGAACTCTCTTAACCGGAAAAAAGGTGCGTGTTAGATTCAAGTAATTATGGTAACTTTCATTATTTTGAACTTCTTTTAATTTGAACAAATTTTCTGGCCTCTTTGAGTACGAATTATTCATATTCGACTGTAGTACAGTGGCTCATGAGATAACCTGACTAGTTTGTTTCCCGAAACACAGTATCTTAAAGCAGTACTAAATTTCTGCATGTTACATAGGCATATTAAAAATCAAGAAATATACACCAAAGCCGCAGCCACAGCTTTACTCTGCACAGCTGCCTCTGCTGCCTCCACTTCTCCAATTGTACCAGCAGGCAGCCGGGGAAGGTCAGAGGGGCGCTGTGCTGGCTGGGCGTGCTGAGGCACGGACAAGAGCCGTACCTGGTGCTTCAGCAGTCGCACCTCCTGCAGAACCTCTCTTTGTTGCTGCCGGATGCCAAGTTGGATCCGCAGGATCCGTAGCAATAGAGCTGAAACATACAAGAGTACATACCATATTTACTCGCACAATTTGCATCCTCACATAATTTGCTCACCAGTATAATTAGCCAGCCTGCTTTACTACAAGAAACTTTTTGCTCGCATACTTTGCCCTCCCCAACCAGCCCGAGCCACCTTGCCAGCACACACACAGACACATTTGACTTCATGATGCTCTGGTCAGGCACATCTTGTCGAGCAGGCGAGTGCAGTCTTACACAAAATGGACTGAGTGCAAGGTCCCTTCTTCCATGAACTTTTATGCTTTCCCTAGAATATCGGACTTGAAAACTGAAACCTGTTTATGTGTAATCCGAAATGCCTAAAGGTTTGCCTCCTATCTTCCCACCTCTTCCACGGCAAGAATGTATTCCCGAGACACAGCACAGATGTTGAACGCGTGCAAGGACCTGTCACATCAACTAGATGAGGCAGGTTTTCGCACTCATTTTTTTTTTTTCGGTTTCGCCATCTGGCCATTGCGCTTTTACCGTTCCTTGTGATAGGCTACAATAATTATATACGAGGCAGATTGCTGTTATAAAGCTTACCGAAGAAAACTGAAACCGTGCTGCCGCTAAGCACATCAGCGTGGAGTTCTTCGACATGCAATATTCAGTATGGGAGCCAGCAGAAGAGTGCGTTGAATAACACTTAGCATAGAAGCTTGGATGTGTTGGTTAGATATCGGAGGGAACACAACACAATAGAAGACTGGGACAAGGAATGGACACACACACACATGAAGGGCGACACACACAGCACTGTGTTGGCCTCGCGCTTCCTTGTCTGCATCTTACTTTACGTTGGGTTCCCGACAATTATTGGAGAGTACTTATGTTCTCTGGCATAACCCTGTCGTGAGAACTGGTTTTTGTGAGCACTGTTCGGAAGAACTTCAAGAAAATGGGGGCATTTGAACAGGCTTAGCAAACAAATGACAATCCGCTTTGAGACAGCTGTGACAGCGCCTGCAACATATATTCTCAGTTGAGCTTTTAGGCCAGCGATTCCTACTAGCTTCGCACATGGCCGGATTGACAAAAAAAGTACACATAATACGCGAGTATATACCGCATTTGACTCTGTAGCTTTGATGAACCAGGCAGATACACAAATTTATCCAAAACTCCATTGATTCTGTTGCAAAACTATTCAACAAATAAATTGCGATGTTATCCATGTTACTATACGATTGTGGCACTTTACCATTGCAGCTTTCCAGGAGGCACACATAGTGCAGCGTTAGTTCACCACTCGCAGTTAATTGTATGCAGTAGGTTGCTCACAGCAACTGACTGCATGCAATGGTGAACATCTTGCATGCTTGCACCGCTGTTTCAGCATGCTGGCTGCTTCCCATATGGCTATCAATTGATGTTCACAAAATTGGGAAGATGAAGAAAGACTACACAGTGCCCTCTGGCCACCCTATACTCCAAACCTCCAGCCAACAAACAAACAAAAGAAACAGAAGTATGCAAATGAATATTATTGCTAATGCAGCTGGAATGGAGTGTAGTTTTCACCAATTCTGTGTGTTAAGTCAATATGGAGTGAGTTAACTCCATAAAGTAGCTTTTCTCAAAACAGTGTTCACTCTATTGTAACACAAGGAGTGACTTCATAGCATCTAGAAGGAAAAATAGAATCTTCAGTATTTGATAGAAATGTGAGGCTCTACCTTAAAACAACAATAATCTGGAAAAAGAACTCATTACATTCGAAAAAAAAAAGGTAGCACAGTTGATCCCCTTTACAAGAGACACTGAAGTAACAGACAAACGGGGATAAGAGGCATCAGTGTGCAGGCTGACATTTGACCCATCATGCATCAGGCACTCCGTAGATGCGCCTGTGCAGCCGGGAGCCCTGCAGTCAAGCATGCTGAGCAAGACTGTTGACCACTGTACAATGACACATTGCCACGAAATTTCAAAACTTCATTTCACAGACTTCTGCAAAAGCTTCTTACACTCTTGCATGATTTTTGCACAAGCTTCTCTCATTCTTGCGTGATTTTCGTCAGAACATATAAGTGTTGGAAGTTGTATGTCCCCAAAAACTTGCACAATACAAATAGCATACAGTAAAGTCTATCACTTAATACGTGCATAGTGTAACAATGAAAGAAAACTCACGCATGGTTCGCTCCGAGCCTTCCCCGTGCGGTGCCTCCTTGAGCCTTGGAGAGCACTGTACAGCTAGAGCAAAGTAGCATCAATCCAGTATTAATGGCAGGTTAACAAGACAACAAAACTAACCCCCATATTCATAAACGCTCCCCGACTCGACTTTCACCCTTCACTTGACAGAGTTGAGCACTGTGCCGCTGCTCGTTTGAAAGCGACGCTGCGCTACTCGAGAATCACAGCAGATTATTGCTGACATGCAGCAATTTTCTCTGCTTAGAGACGGCGCTCCCATCAGCCATCTCAAGTGAAGGTGAAGCGTTGAGTGGAGGGACGTTCTAGAATACGGGGGTAAGATTGGTTGCAAGAACACTACAATAGACACACTTAATTTTTACACTTCATCTATATTGTACAGCTACACACATTCTGCATCCTTATAATGCAACATATACATACAGGCTTATAAAGTAAACACTGTAGGCTGCTCAAATAACACCTACACAAAAAAATTATCCAAAAGTGGCCATGCGCAAAGTACTTTTATTTGAAACTCACAAAACTTTTGCGGTGATGGAGAATAAATAAGACAGGTTACGCTTGGAGGCACATGAGACCTTCGCAGCTTTCATAAAGTACAAAAAACAATATGGTATGTGTGTATGTATGTACGCATGAAGCTTCAGCCTTTACATACGGTTTCTTGAAAGAATCGACTATGAATTTTATGGCACCTGTGTCCTTCAGCGCAATTGAAAGCCTGCTGATCAGTGTGTGCAATTGTGGAATAGTTACATGGAAAATGGCGTGAAACACCTAAAACCAAATTTTTCTAGCTAGGAAATATGCAGCTGTGTATACACAACACATGCTGCAAACAGTGGGAGGTGACCACGAGAGTGATTTGAGTGTAAGCGGCAGTATTCCGCATTCATGCACCCCGCAATTTTCAACTGTTACCCAAAAGCAGCACCACTTCAGCGTGCTACTTTTTTTTTTTACATCATAAACAGCACGGAATACAGCGAGGATGAAAACAACATATGCAATTAAATTTTGAGCACTATTTATGGTGCGCATGATTGATTGATTGATATGTGGGGTTTAACGTCCCAAAACCACTATATGATTATGATAGACGCCGCAGTGGAGGTCTCCGGAAATCTAGACCACCTGGGGTTCTTTAACGTGCACCTAAATCTGAGCACACGGGCCTACAACATTCCCGCCTCCATCGGAAATGCAGCCGCCGCAGCCGGGATTCGAACCCGCGCCCTGCGGGTCAGCAGCCGAGTACCTTAGCCACTAGACCACCGCGGCGGGGATGGTGCGCATGAAAAAAAAAAAAAAATAGGCCTTTGTACAACGACGAATTCATAATTTGCCTTCACGAACCTTCTGTTAGGCTGCACCACATACAGATTTTTTGTGGCTTTCAAAAGAGATTTGAAAAAAAAAATAATAACCGTGTTTACTCTCGTCATGAGCGCACTCACTAAGTCACCCTCATTTCAGTCGCCAAAATTTTTTTTTTTTCTTCCACATATTAAACACACACCTTACGTTCATTCGCCGAAGTCCCACGGGCTCCCCCCCCCCCCCTTGCCGCCTTCGCTCGCTGCCACGTGCCATTTTATTTTTGTTTCTATTTGTTCACGGAACGTCCCCTGTCTTTTTTAATTATCTCTTGTAACATATGTGGCATTATCTTGTTCCCGAGGTGCCACAGGTGCTCTGCTATGTAGATGCACCATTAAACTAGTATTTTTGATCAACTGTGCATTTCTGATGTTTACCTTGCAAGTACGTAAAACTGGCATGCTTCTTGATCTACGATACACATGTGGCTTGTCTCACTTTGAAGGAAAAGTTAGCATACAATGGTGTAAATGCTTAGAATTTGAAGTATTGAGGCAGCAGCACACCTGAGATGATTATATGGTAAAGAAACAAGTGCTGCCTTATTACTGGCAAGTTGTCACTTATATGTACAAATAAATTTTGCGAGCTAAAAAAAGTACAAAAGCACAGCGAGGCTATGATGTGGTTCAACTCGTGGATTCGCTTCATTTATCACGCCATATGATGAAGCTTCCTTTGGTAAAACTGCTCAGATAAGAAAAAAAGTTTGCTGTCCAATACAGCAACTATACAAAGTGTGCACGTGCATCTCGCAGCGCCTTTTTGTCACTTCCGAAATGCGCCACCAACATGCCCGGGCACCAACCGAATCTATCGCCTACAACTGCCATGTTGTCTCCTCGTGCTTGCACCCGTTTAGTTTTGCCTCACGATGCAAGTTTGAGAAATTATGAGCTGCTAGTGAGGCAAGTTGATTTAGTAGTCCACGCAGAGGGAGCAGAGCTTAGGGTGTTTCTTCGCTGAAAGTTATAACCTGAAATTGAGAACGCACATTCCGATTTTCCTAAAAGTACCAGCGTATTTGGCTGGTGCAGATTAACAAAAGCTACTTGAAGAAACTTTGCAATATTTGCATCTTCAGGTGCAACTTCATTACTGGTAAGTGCCATAGCCAAGTATTTACCTGCAAACAGATATAGCTTACCAAGATACTGTACATACAAACTTGTCCGAAGTTAAAATCATGATGGCGAGGAAGGCGGTTAAAATCGTGATGGCGATCGCGGAGATGTGGTATTGCATTGAAACAAACTATAAAGAATGAGAAACAATATTAGTTCACTTTGAAGTATAGCCGATCGGTTTAAGTTGGGCGTCAGGATTTTTTTTAATTAGTCAATTAATTCTATACACTGTCTCTATCATGTTCAGTGACTCCACTGTACATTAGCGTACAACAAAAGCAAAATACAAAGCGAAAAGTGTGTTAAAGCATACGCGAAAAATAAAGTGATGACTGGCATTACCGCGGCACACACCATGCAAAGTCGCTATCTGCCTTGTATAATATTTTCCTCGACTATTTCCACAAATTGCAATCAAAGAGGCTCAAGCTCAACATCAGCACTGATTAAAGAACTTGGGAGGGGGGGGGGGGGGGCATTGCTACTTTGGTGGCGTAGGCCGTGACAATATATTCATAATATTATATCTCTTGTAAACTTGCCTAGCTCTGCACGACTAGTTTTCGATGGGAGCAGCTGCGCTTCGCACATCCACTCTTAAAATTGCGGCTCGAGAGATTTTGAGCTTTCACTTGTTTTTGGGCCAGGCAATTTGTAGTGAAAGCAAGATAATAGGCTCTCATAGGTTGTGGCGGGCAGCCGGTGTACGCCGTGGCTGGTATATGTGTCACACATCTTGATTATCTGGTCTTGTATCGAGTGAACGAGCGAGGCCTTCCTAATCCAATGAGCTCGTTAAAGTAAGACAACAAAAAACCACAATGCTTCCACATCGTTCACAGCAACAGATGACGAGCCCCCAACAAACCGCACTGCAGCTCGTGAACTGCCGTAGGTACCCAGGGAGTTACCCGGGCATGGCGGGAGAGGGTGACAACGGCAGAAGTGACATCACAAGAACACTATGTATAAAGGGGACATTTAAAGACTTTTTTCCCATTTTTAAACTTCGTGCACTGTTCAGTCACAATTTATAGCTCAGAATAGTTGTATTTTGAAAAGGGCACTAATTCATAAGCCCAATGGTTCGAGGATGGGTGCATTTAGGGGGCCCATTCTACGTTTTGCTTATGCCCTTCAAGAACTTGCTTACAGGGCCAAAGTCCTGTTCAGAAAGAACACGCTAGTGCGTGGCCAGCAGTCCGTCAAGCATTAGTGCTGGTGAGATTTGGAAAATGCAGCGCATGAGCATCCTCATCTGCTACTTCTCTGCTCATGCTCTCGGGGCTTACTTGCGAGGCACGGTCCTTCGCACTTTTCATTTTCACACTGTAAATCAACTGATACCAACTCTGCCTTCCATTATTTAATAAACCAATATTTCATGGTCACGAGGACGAGCTTAAAATGTTTGCTACATCAGACCTGAACAGCATTTTGAGTCATCGAAACTTGCTAGTTGCAGCGAGCATTATGCGAAAAATATGTGCTTTAAACGGTGACAACTTGCAAAACACTGCAGCAACGATTAAAATCATGCATTTTTTGTGCTCACAGGAAATCCCTGAAGCAGGAGGCACTGGGCTAGATAAATTGCGCAGCTAAAATACGGATGCGCTTTCCAATGCTGTCATGCGTACAGGCGGAGAAATGGCAGACAAAACTGGGCGCACCCCGATTCAATGCGCATAGCGTCCCATTCACAAGCCTCGCTGCCAGTTAGCACCACATGGCTCACTGTCCATGAGCTCGCTTGTTTCCTGTAACAGTGGACTATACGGTGCACCTATTTAAAAACGAGGATAGAATGTATATAATGCAGCATCTGATGAAGCCATGACGATGTGTTGCTGATGAAATCTGGAACTCTAGTTAGTACCCTTATTGTTAACCAGCAAAAAGATTTTCGACTGAAATGATGGCATCTACACCTGCCCTTAAGGGACACTGAACAAAGTTTTTGCCGCCGAGATTTTCAGCCAAAGCAAAAGATTGGGCCATGAAATTCATAGACAATAATAATTTCAAGCAGAAACTACGAAAACATACTGAATTTAATGAGCCTTTTACAAAATGCCGCGTCTAGCTCTTAGACACGGCGTTTTCTAAAAGGTCGCGACATTTATTTTTCAAGTTTTTTTTTTGTTATTCAAGACAAATCTACGGTGCATTGTTCACAGAAAACAAAATTGCCTCGGTAAGATTTCTTTGCGAGCAGCTTACTAATTTTAAGGCAGGCGCGTTGATTCGTGAACTGAAGGATGCGAGTGATCGATCTTGCCTGCTAGTGGCTAGGCAACAAAGGCTTTACCTCATGTCCTGGTGTAGCTAAGTCACGCAAATGGAGCAGAAAATGTGCATTATCATTTATTTCACCTAAATATCACACGTATGTGACTTATTACCGGTGACAGGTGATCAGGATGAAGTCGACAATTTGCAAATCTGAACAAGAATTCACTCGAATGAAAAACCAACCTATACTCCACGTGCACGGTGAAGTCGAACACGTCGTCCGTCAATGTTGTCGCTGATGCCCGAAGGAAAAGAGAAGAGGACAAGCGACGGGGTCGTCTCTTTCTATAAAGTCGGCGGAACTGCCAGAACGGCCAACACAAAAGGCATCGGGTTGACATTCCTCCATCTGGGCATCAGTCGCTCCACCCGGGCATGCAGCTGCTACTGTCTGGTTCTACTACTATCCTCTTCTCTGTGCCTCTTCCCGACATTGCAGTGTTGCTGCCATACTCGCGAACCTTTTTAAATTAAAGCACGCAATCATGTATTATCGTGCGCCATACTAAACTTAAAAACAGTGCGCCGGTACATGAGATCACGAAGCGCGGTCCACGCCATCACAAGAGCAATTAGAGAAATGAAACAAAGGAAACAAAAATGTATAAAATATTTTGTCTCAATACGATCCGCAATCCAGTTTCCTGCAGCGGCTTTTGGCTCTGTATGAACGGCCAAGCCAGTGCCAAGCCAGCTTGCGTTCCTGATCAGCTGTTTGTTTCCATCGAGAATTCAACAGTGAACTGGCAATTTGTTTAGATGATATTGCTAAAGGGCTTGAAATTGAATATTTCTCTACGTACTACTGCTGTACTTTTCCCTCTCTGTTTCCTGATCACAGTGATGAGATTGAGGAGGTTACAATTTAGAAAACAGCAAGTGCAGCTCAAGCATTGCTAGTATCGCTGTTGTCGGTAATAAAATGCTACAAAGATTTTGCCCTGCGACCTGCTTGCCGTGTTCGAGCACCCAGTAGAAATTTACGGTGCCGCGTTTGAAAGAGTTGAATAAAATTGCAATATTACGAAAGAAAGGCTCTGAAGCAACATCGCATTTTTATCAGGCCTACACCTCCCACACCTAGACGAGTAAAAACTCGTCGATATTATATTGCAAAGCTGTGTATAATATTTAAAACATTTTTTAGCCCACGATGAATTGTTCTCTCGTGTGGCTTCTCCATTTAGTACTGTCATGTTAACTTACAAAGGCAACTTTCCATATTTAGTCTCTTTAAGATGTTGCAAAAGCTTGACACGTGGTGTGATGCCATACTGATAATTCTCCTCGTAACCTGGGTCCGCCTCTTTAAAGAGCGTCGCATTTTATTGTTCGCAATTGTGTTTGTTTTATACTGTAAGCGAGGCTGTGTGATTTCATCAATATTCACGAGTGTTCCCTTGACTATACAAACACGTGCGTCTTATTTGGTGCGGTGCACGTTTGTATGTAACAAAATATGTCATTTCGTCAGCGTGTTGTCTGCATCACTTGCATGCCCTGCAGTACGTGTACATAATTATGCAGTAAGGACTGCAATGCATAGCCTTGCATGGGACATATATTCCATGCACCCTCAGAGAAATGTTGTTTGTTATGAGGCCTACTGTTTATAATTACGTTTTTTTTTTTTTTCGTTAAAAGTTTCATCTCCATATAAAGCCGCTGTATACAGGCACGAGCTTCAGCAAGCTTCCTCGTTTGTTCCATTTTAAATAAAAACACCAAGCCTACCCGAATCAATGATCTGTTTGCTATCATTACTGTTTATGTGTTTCTATGATGTACACAAGGACAGTAGTATACAAAAAATAGGGAGGGATTGAATGCCCTGCCTGCATGGCTGCGCCATTTCACAGATCAGGCCGCTGCGCTGTGAAGCTTCCTACCCGGCCTGCAAAAATTCAAGGGAGCGTACAATAGCGTGGTTCAAGAGGACTTGTGGGGAATACTAGACACACTGGGTTGTAAAAGATGGAGTCACGAATCGTTTAAAGGAAATCTATAAAACTAACAAGGTAGTTAAAAAGTGAGAAAAACAGGTATCCAAGCCCCACAGTGGTGAAACGTGGACTTAGGCAAGGCGTGCCCACTGTCACCCTTCTTATTCATGATGTACCTACAAGGATTAGAGGCTTGAAATTAGAGGCAAGGGGACTTGGCTTCAACCTCTCTTTAGTCAAAACAAGGAAAACTCATTGATCAGGCACTACCACCAGTAAATCTACGCAGATGATATAGTGCTAATGGCCGACAACAAGGAAGATTTGCAAGAGGTTGATGGACATCTGCGGTAATGAGGGAGATAGGTTAGATTTGAGATTCAGTTAGGAAAATCAGTAGTCATCATTTTTAATGATAATCAAAGGTAGTGAGCCTTAGAATACAGGAAGTCACGCTAGAGATAACAGATAAATACAAATAACTGGGGCGTATATGGATAAGCAATGGGACCGAGTACCTGAGGGAACACGAAATATGCGTGACGACTAAAGATAACAGGAATGCAGCAGTGATGAAAAATAGGGCACTGTGGAATTACAAATAGGGTATCATGTTGTGAGAGGAATATGGAAAGGGGTCATGGTTCCTGGGCTGATGTTCGGCAACGCGGTTTTGTGCATGAGGTCAGAAGTTCAAGCAAGATTAGAAATTAGGCAACGTGAAATATGTAGGCTTGCTTTAGGAGCTCACGGCAATACAACCAAATCAGGGAGTACAAGGTGATATGGGATGGACATCATTTGATGGCAGGGAAGCTAGCAGCAAGATAAAATTTGAGAAGCGATTGAGAGAAATGGGGGGAGGAGCGTTGGGCTATGAGGTTTTCAGCTACTTGTACATGAAGAATGTCAATACAAATGGAGGAAGCGAACCAGGGAAATTGACTGGTAAATACTCAGAAAACAGCAAGGTGGCCAAACCAGAAAGAACTATCGGTTAAAAAAGGAACTGCAGGAAACGGAGACTGACATGTGGAGATTGGCTGATTAAGAAGTCCGCACTAGAGATCTATCGAACTTTTAAGCAGGAAATTGCCAAAGAATCTATGATAATACTCAGGGTAGTTCTCTACTGTTTGAGGCCAGACGGGAGTATTGCAACCAAGACATATCGGGCCAAATGAAGAGGTAGACACAATATGCAGTGCGTGCGAAGAGAAAGAAAACTGCCGAACACTTGACAATGCTCTGTAAAGGCTTCACCTTATAGTTCAAGATGATGGCGCAGAGTTTTTCAAAGCACTGGTGTTTAGGGACAGGGAGGGCAAAATAGACTTTAAGCGGGTAGACTTAACTAGAAGGAGTTTATCTGATGGTGGCTAAAGTCAAGCACGATTGAAAATTAAACCCTTCACTTCAAAGT